>OMLB01062400.1:0-61064 GCA_900302555.1 Myripristis jacobus
CTCTGCATGTTCATCCTGTAGGACGGCTCATGGAGGACCTCCTGTAAGGCCTTAAGGAAGTTGTTGTCTTTGTCCACTGTGGCTAAGGTTAACATCTTGGCTGCTCCTCTCTCTGTCAGACGAAGGAGATTGTCATATTGATCAAAAAACAAAGGTAGGCCCACAATTGGCACTGCATGATAAATGGCCTCTTGAACTCCATTGGTTCCTCCATGAGCCACAAACAGTTTTGCTTTGGGATGTCCTAAAAGGTCATTCTGCGGCATCCAGTCAACTAGTAAAGTATTATTGCCCAGAGTTTCTGGGCTGACACCTTTATGCCTCCAGATGACTTTCTGAGGTAATTTGGCAAAAGCTGCAGCTATGGCCTTTGTAATATCACCAGGAAGTTCACTGACAAAAGTCCCCAGAGACATGATGATGACTCCATGCACCCCAGAGCTCTGGACAAAGTCCTCCAGGTGTTGAGGAAGAGGTTTTGCAGGTTTACACTGGAACCCTCCCATGTAGATAACATTAGGCATTGTTGGGCGAGGGAACTCAAACACAAAGTCAACTCTCATGAGCCACAGATCAGCCCCCTGTATTAGATCACAAAAGTCAACATCTGATCCAAAAAACTCGTCACAAACAGCTTGATACTGAGGTTGGATTAACAATCTATCCTGAACTTGCCAAAGAAAGTAGAAAAACAAATTTTTGATTCTCTGTACAAAAGTCATTTTGTCTGAGAGTCCCGACCCAGTCACTGGAATGTAAGATAAAGGTGAAGGTGAAATGGCCAAATGCCCCTCCCCACTAGTTATCCACCTAACATTATATACTAAAGGAAGTTTAAGAGAGTGAGCCAGCATAATACCTGCACCCCATGCTGGGTCAGTAAGCACCAGGTCATACTTGCTCTCCTTTAGGCTATTCATCAAGACTTTATCTCTAAACATGTCTGTAGCCATTTTGTTCACAATTCTATGAATATTAAACATTGCACTAAACATCTCTACTTGTAAACTTGCAAAGTTCATCAGTGAGCTCTCTCCCCTCTCTATATCAATCATTTTCCTGAGGATTGGGTTTACAAATTCAGGATCAAAGCCTTCAGTGACAGGAATGGTGATTGAATCATAATGTGGCGAGCTCTCTTTGATGTACCAGCTTTTGGTCGTCCGTATCACTGTGACAGAATGGCCCCGAGAGTGGAGAGCTTTGATGAAGATGTCCATGTTCACCCAGTGGCTTCCCTCTAAAGGAACAATCAAAATCTTGCCTCCTTGACAAATTGTCCAAGGCATGAATAGAACAGAAAAGAGTAGATATGATTTGAAATTTGCATGTGGGCTCATCTTTGATCTGAAATTTCAACAAAAGAGGGAAAAAAATTATAAGGCTTAACATTACAGCAAATAATAATGTACATGCACAAGTCCTCATGGTTTTATCCCAGCAAAGGCATTCTGAAGTGTCCTTGTGCCGCTTGATACTGAAACACTATCTGCTCATTCCACCAGGCACTCTGAATGAGACAGGTTAAATACCTGAAATACAAACTGACATAATCCCAGGGAATTTTACATATTCAGGATTGCCCTTGATAAATTACCAATTCAGTAAATGAATACAGGATTCATTTCAACATACCTGTTCAGCATCAAGCAGCTCCGTGTGTGCGACTCATAAACTCCTCTGTAAATGGAAGAAAAAAGTCAGGTACCACTGAATACATAACTGCTAATTCCAGAAGGCTTCACATAAGTGGATTATGAGTAAGTACAGATTTGAGGCTGTTTTTCTTCAGCAGTGCTTTCAAAACAATGTGGCCGCTTTGTTGAGGTGAGCAGAAATGTATTATGACTACTTATTTCTTGTAGGTCGATTTGTGGATTTTTTTTTTCTTAGAATATTAATTTAACCGTGTAGCTGTGTACCCAGCAACACTTCATTTCACTCTTCTGCAAAGAGTGGAAAAGATGAGGGAAATAACAATGGTGCATGATCATTGTGTGTGACATTGTGGGCTTTTTAAATGATAGTTTGGGCCCCTACCCATATAGTGGTATTTGCTACAGCAAGTATTTTAATTGTGATTCTGAATGACAAAATTAATCAGAACAGCAGGTTTAGAGAATTCTGCTTTGTGCTCACATTTTTGTTAAACATGAAAATTTTATTGAGAGCAAGACAATGGTTTTGCTGGAGAGGGATTCAAAATGATTTTCTCATGCAAGAGTTGTGGTGATCCAATCAGAACATGACCTGAGTTTGATTTCTCCCACCCTGTTTGACAAACATTTTTCACTGCAGCTATTTTGACATGAAAATACGGCCAGCTAGGGCCATGGTGTTGTGCATGTCAGCTCACTGGAATCTGTTTCACCTAAATGGAACTGAACCTTAATTAATGTCATCAGTAACACCTATGTTTACTCTGCTATTTCATGTCCAAATGGCTGCAGTGGAAAAGCTTTATTGACTCTTCAACTGCACCTGTTAAAATCTGCAAGGCTCAACAAATGGTGGGCACTGGGCAACTGTTAGCTTGTTAGCTTGGCATGCCAATGCAAAGGCTTCCATCTAAATATGGAGCCGTAGCCAGCCATGGCATCTGTCAGGGACTTTTTCACATAAACTCTGCTGCTACAAGTCTCCAAAGTGTGAGATTTAGCAAGAGAGCTCCACAAGAGTTAGCCATGAAAGCATTTGGTCACATATTGTTGCAGTGCTAGTTCCAACAAGTGCGATATTTTCACTGCAGTTGCCTTATCAGACTCATGGCAATATCTTTACCCCAGGGCAATGCTCACCCAGCCCTGCTGGAATGGTTTACTGTAGAAAATGGCAGCTGTAGGCAGCTGGAAAACTTTCTCCAAATCAGATGAATATGAAAAAAAAAAATGTATAGCTCACATGTCAAGAAGTGTTTACAGAAAAAAAATAGGAAACCATTTTGAGCCTTGGAACAAACTGCAGTCCTGTTTGTAGCTGTGAGTCATACATGTGATGTAATGCCTGTCATGAACATGTAAGACATGTGGGTTGTCCACCTGTTTGCTACATTAAAAATGAGGCCAGCTGCCCAGCCATGAATATTTATGAGCAAACCAGAAAACCAATGGGATGCATCATAACACCAGGCGGACCAAACAAGTATCATACCCTTCTCGACCAAGCAGACTTTCCACCCATATCTTGATAGGAAGGGTGACTCTGTCTGTTATACAGTGCCAGCATTGCTCCCTCTGGTGAAGTGGTTGACCTTTGAGTAATAATTATTTTACTTTTGTTGATGCACTTGTGTCACTGTGGCAGTCCGAAACTGCACAGAAATACACACCACCTTCTGAAAGATGCAGCACTTTTATTAGAAGCAATGCTGAGGTCCTATCAGTTCCTCTCAGTTCTATTCACACTGCCTTGTTCTTTGCTTAACTCCAAGAATGCATGATAGAAACTCCAGTGATTCTCCAGACTGCTATCTGTACAAGGATAAGTAGGGGTGATTTATGAAACTGGAATTGCAGAACAAGAGAACTGAATCCCCATTTTTCCTTAAATGATGGTCTGGGGTTAAAGTCATCGATTATAAATCATCTTGCCAAAGGCTATGGCTAAGAAATAGGCAGAGAGAAAGCAGAACATCAAAAAATGACACGGTAATCTTAAACTGCTTAACGATGTCATCTGTAAGGTGAAAATGGAGTGTGTAGGCTATTAGTGCCAGTATTAGTGTCTCATTGCAAATAGGCGACCTCCCAAGTTTGGTGCATGCTGTTTCCTTACATGTGTGTCAAGCACCTGTCAAACATCTAGCCTTGTTGCAGCATTTGCCCGTTGCAGCAGAGGTATCCATCACTTTGCCCTGTAGCCTGCAGGAACATAAGCAGCACTGCAACGTTTTGTTTCTACCTGCAACAGACACAGTGCTAACTGAAGTATCTACTTCATGCTATTACCTGGGTAAAAACAGCAAATGAATCATGTAAGGAATATTAATATATTGAAATTTATTAATTCATGAGAATGAAATACAAATGCATAGGAAATCTGAATATGGAATTCTTGGTGGTAAAAGTGGTAGAACATTCTATTTTTATCATTTGAGTTCTTTCACTTATGTTCAAACTCTGCTATAGCTTGAGTCTGTGAAAAAAACAACAACCTGTTTCTCTGTGTGATTTACACGGCGTACAAGGTGCCAAATTCTGCAGCTTGAACTTTAACACAGTTGTTGTTTAAAAAAAAAAAAAAAAAAAAAACAAAGACTGGATAATTAGAGCAGTACCACATCTGAGTAGAAATCCCTTTAAAACATGAGCAATACCTCAGATAGGACACATAGTGAGCCCTTTATGTGCTTTGCCTATATTTGTGGTTACTTGAACTTTGGTCTTTATATGCTACTCCCAGCATGGTTGGGAACAATGATGTTGGCCCATTTGTAAATAACAGGAATGAAGAGCAGAATGGAGCCCAGGATTGACACCAGGAGGAAGGCCCACAGAAACATTCGGTCCAGGACTTGGGCTACGAACTTCCAGTCTTGCACCACCTACACCAAAAGAAGCACAACTCAGTGTCTACTCCTGATATTGGCAGTTCTAAATGTCATTCAGTGGATACTGACATGTAGTAAATAGTTATGCATGATGAGAGCTGCAGGCAGGTTGTTTTGTGTTGGAGTCTGCTACAAAATCTACTCTGGAGGTGGATAATACTTTCCAGCTTACAAAAATGAATTAGGACAGAATTCTAATGATCACACACTGGCTCCTGATTTCATCCAGTTGGGAGAAAATTGAAACAGATCTGCTGCATCAAAATAATAATAGTCCACACACAATGTATATGCTCCCAGTAATTTGTTTACCACCCATAAGGTGTCGTGACATTTTGAGAGTGAGCTCTATAGTGTGCAGACTGTATTATTATTTTGAGGTAGTGCAGCTTTATTATTAGATGTGCATGCTAACCAGTAACCTTCCAGCCCACATTTCGATCTTGAACTGAAAAATGAATTTCAGCATATAATTACATTTTACCTTTATTTGCTTTACATCAGCTTTGAACAAGGGGAAAGACAGGAGAGCCACCAAATGCTGTTAATACAATGTACTCACCTCTCTGACCTCGTTCTCCTTTACAACGTGCATGGTTATGTAGCGAATAGAGTCCAAAGCTGCCTGCAGGTTGTGTCGTGTGAAGAGAGGCTTTGACTCTGGTGCTGAGCCCTTCATCATGCCCAATCCCACCACTCCTCCTGCTCCCCCTCGCCCTGCCTGTCCTGCCTTGGTCACTCCAGCTGTGGCGTAACGATCCACATGGCTGCGCATGCACAGAAGCTTGGGCAATCGATGCAGGAAAAGCCGCCTCACCCAGGGTGCCATGCCATGATGCGTTGAAGACGAGCGATGGTGGATGTTGATGGCAAAAACAGTGATGATGATCGAAAGCGTAACGAAGATCATTGTGAAGACCAGGTATTCCCCTATGAGAGGGATAACCTTTGAGGAGGAAGGGATGATTTCCTCGATGACCAAGAGGAAAACAGTAAGGGACACCAGAACCGAGGTACAGAGGGAGATCTTCTCACCGCCATTGGAGGGCAAATAGAAGACCAGGATAGTGAGGAAGGACAGGCCGATACAGGGGATGATGAGGAAGAGGGTGTAGAAGAGTGGCAATCTGCGGATGATGAAGGAGTAGGTAATGGTGGGATAGGTTGAACTGCCGTCCGTCCTTAGACCACGACTTCCTGTAGCCTTCACTATCTCCCATTCACCGTTATCAAAATAGTCCCGCTTGTCCACATGGACGTCCTCCAGTAGGATGTCCACCTGTTGAACAAAGATGGGAATATCATGCCATTCAGTGGTTGTGCCTTTATGTAGAGTGCTCATAGATATCAGAGTAATACACACGTTACACTTAGCTGACAACTATTCGGAAGAATCCCCTAATTTCGAGTTGTATCTAATTTTGCACAGTCCATGGGACCATATCTAAGTTTTCTCACAGTTTAAAAATCTCAACTGTTTCTTTGGAGTCATAATTAAACAGTGAAATCAAAAGGTGATCGTGGCCCTTACTTGGATTCACATCATCCATCTATTCACTGAAGGAACTTGTGTTTCTAATATATTGTTCACTTAGTGTACAGTAAACAGTAACCTGGGAGCCGTCGTAGGTCCAGGAGCCAAACTTCATGGAACAGTTCTGGAGGTCAAAGGGGAAGAACGTGACATCGATGGTGCAGGCTGACTTGTAATTGGCTGGTGGTGTCCACGTTATGGTGCCATCGTACTTAACAACAGCCTTGGTGACAGTACCCTCAAAACGCCCATCTGAACTGTTGAATCAAATGACATTGACTTTACTTACAAGGTGAAAACACTGGTCATGGGTGTAGCTTTTGCAGTAGTCATTGTTAAAGCTACTACAAAATCTTTTTCTTGGGTTTTGTGCACATTTGCATGTTTCTCCTAAGGTTCTTGGGACTGGCGGAGGATGTTATGATGAGAAATGCTCCGTTCACTCTGGATTTAAAAATTTCAGACTCACATATTTATCAATGTGCAGCAAGGTCCAACATCTCTTTATGGTCATAACTACCCTTCAGGTACATTTTTAACATGCATAGCAGTTCATTTCCATGCACCATGGCACATACTTATCATATAGTACAATGTCAGGGAGCCAGATGGTATCAGAGGGGACTCGGATAGTTGTGATGCCCAGGTAATCATCAGGGTTCCATCTGAGCTTCATGTCAAGCCACTCCTACGCATAGGAAAAACAAGAAAGTCATTTCCTTCATCTCTATAAGCAATCGCTTATTGTTTTTGTTGTTTGTGTGCCATAATTTTCCCTGTCATCCAGTGTACTAATGACAAATATTTTTTGCACCTTTTAAAATACATTTTTCTCATGATGCTAACCTTATTGTGTGGTGGTTTGCAGGCGGATATAGCAAAATTTATTCCATCTCAAGACTATTTCCTTACAAGCACATCATATGAATTCAAGTTGCAGAAACACAGAGGATGCTTGGGAAAAATAACATTGGAATGCCTTTTGATAGCTCCAGAGTAATGCCTCTTTCATTCTCACAGCTTTGTTTGGTTCTAAGCTAGTGTCAAATCTTGCCCATCACAGCTCTTATAGATAGATGTTTCCATAACGGCCGTGACCCCTCCATATCCCTTTTTGTATAATATAATCCATCATTGTGAAAGGGAGCAGCTGACCTGAATGGCAGAGACTGGTCTGTAAGGAAATTTTGTTGGCTCTGTGGCACAAAGGACATGTAACACCTTGAGTAAAGTTGATGGGGGCAGGGAGGAGGCAACAAATGGTGGCAGATGTGTGGGCACAGGGCATGGTGGTGGGCCTTAGGGAGTGATATAGATGAGAGCTGTCACTGAAATGCCAGCAGAGCAGATTAAAAAGGGGGTATAGATGGAAAGGCTGAGAGGGTGGCTGGCAGGCTGACCTTCTAAATACCATCTTAGCACAAGTTTGTGTTAGAACATCTCCATAGCCACCAAAGAGCACTGACAACCCTGCTTTAACAACAGTATAAGTGCGTGTACACAGCTTTCATTGTGTTGTTCTCTTGCTGAGATGCAATGCTCCCTCTCTTTCTCTCTCTCTCTCTCTGTCTCTCTCTCTCTCTCACTCTGTGTGTGTGTGTGTGAGTTTTTGTCCATATGTGCGTGCATACACATCATCCAGCATTTATCTGTGCAAAGAATGAAATACTTTACTTGCCTTTTTCATCCACACGTTGGTTGTCATGAGTTGTTTTTTTTCATCCTTGGAAGAAGAGACAACCATTTAAAGTTAAATTAAAACGCTGCCAAACTGAAACATTTTTATACCCTTTATTTAGAGAAAGGTGTCTGAAAGAGCATGCATGCTCTTTCCCAGAACGGCTGTCCTTCTCATTCATGCACTTAACATTCACACCTCAATTACTCACATTCACATGAAATACATACTACTCTATTTGTGTTGACAGTGGAGGCCCCACCGAAGCAATAGGGTTTAAGTGCCTTGGGCAAGGGCATTCAAAATAGCTGTCCAGGCAGGGAAGAGCATCACCCCGACTTTCCTAACCTGTCCACAAATTCCAACAAGCTGTCTAGTCTCAAGTCTGTTTCTCTAACCTAACCCAGGTTAGAGAAACAGGCTATACTTCTTCCATAGTCAACAAATGCAATGATCATACACCACACAATATTATCTGAGATGCACCAATATCAGTGCTTTTTTTTCTAAACTTACCACATCAACAAGCTGGGAGATGGCCAGTCCAAATTTCACACGGACTGTCTGATTTAGGTACTCCACTGGCCGAACCCATTTCTGGTAGTTTCTGAAGAGGTTTTTTAACAACTTGTCCTCTGTTTTTGCATAGGAGGAGAGTTTGGGGGGCCCTAAAGAGGTGTTGAAAAACAGGAGGGGTTAAATAGTATAATTAAAAGGCATTATTAAACCTATTACAGTGCATGAGCTGGCTAAGCAAACACTACATGACACCTTTGATTCATAGTCCCTGGCTCCACGCACAATAACAGCTCCAACACTGGCATTGCTCGCAAATAGCACACTACTCACATCCCTAGCCTTACCACAGCATTCATGTTTGCAGGTGAAAAAAAAAACACATTAACTTAATACATACTGCAGTTGGGAATTGCCCTCAACAACCACTTTACACAGGAAAGCCTGGAAATCAATTTCACAATTACACTTGACACGTGTCTGCTATCCAACTCTACACGATGTCAGCAATAGTTTCAAGGTTTGCACCACTACATGGAGATCCCAGCCTTCTATTTGCAGTTTAATTTCCTCAGTAACTGACTGAGTTATTCTCAGAAGGAAGGAGAAGATATTGTGTGGGGTGTATTCGGTGTGAAGTCGGCATGACTTGACATAATTTGGCTGCTTTTCTGTCTCAGTTCAGCTGTGTTATGTTTTTTTTTTTCGTGACTGATATTCACTGTTCTGGTAGTAATGAATCTGTCTCAAAGGGTTTGATCTGTGGTGCTTGACAGGGTAATGCATTAGATGAGGTATTGCTCTAGGCTTCGTGTACAGACTGATGCCATTTCATTTTAAGCACTGTTTTGCCACAAGAAGCACCTCAACAATACAAGGCCATGTTTTCTCTACCATCCTTCATCTTTAAGATTCGAGATTGAACTGGTTTTCTAAAGATTCACTGTGTTCTGTTTAAAAATCTATACCAGAAAATGCAAACTACAGTGCAGTGCTGTTAACCATAAAGTATTCCACTGTTTTCAACTTTAAAAACTTGAGCCTTCATCTTTTGATTAACTTTACTTTGTAACCCAGCTAGAAATTGTAACTAACTCTACAGGTCCATTGACAAGTGATTAAAATGACTGAACCACCAAGAGCTTTCTGTGATTAAAATGAATAATAACATGCACCTCCAATGTATTGCTGTCCCACCTGACTGCCTCACTCACCTTATCAGCTGACAACCCTCTTAATGCTTGCTTTCTGGTAATAAATGTAGTGATGTGTATTTTTTTTTTTAATACTTTTAAATATTTGCCCTACTGGACTATAAACATTTGAATTGATTTGAAATCATAGTTGATATGCATTTTCTCTTATCTGTAGAAACAAGACCTGTGGGTGTGAAACAGAGACTGGCTCTGTAGGATTTACATGAAGTGCAACAACAGTGCAACAACAGTGCAACAACAGTGACGTGGCAGTAATGCTGAATCCCTCTGAAAGCCCGAAACACCAGATCACATTCGTTTGTGCAACCAGGTTATATAAAATGTATGAAACACATTGCCGATAATGAGATATAGCCACTTTTTAACAATCCATATCTCAGGGGTGGAGAGGCTTAATTAAAAATCCTTTTGAACCTCTCTTCATCTACAGTACCCTGTTATGACTGAAATAAAAAAAAAATTATAGCTTTTATATGGGTACATCTGGCTCAGTCTGTTTAATTAAAAGAATGGGGTTTTCTCGGTGTAGACCAGATATTATTTAAAGAGACTGTGGAGTCCCTCTTCAGCCTCAAGGACATTTGGGCTGCCTGATTTATAGTGATCCCAGGTAAATGTCCTTCCATTTATAAATCCTGGCAGCTTTTCTTCAACAAAAGGATATGCAGTTTAGCATTAAATGCAGAGTGGCGTATAACGTAATGTTTAGACCGACTGTTTTACCTAGCAATCCCACAGCCTAAGAAGAAGAAGAAAGCTCAGTGGCAGAGTGGGAAATATCGATTACATTCTGATGCACGTTCTCACAGCCTGCTCATTAAATGATTCCCCAAGATGGCAATGAGCAATTTTTATGGATGAAGAATGAGTTTGGAAATCCACCTCAGGGATGACAGAAGCCAGGAACATTAATGCCATGGTGTCGCCCTCTAAGGCTGTGGATCAATAGCGACGAGGATGCAACATCCTCAATCAATGACTGTGTTATCAGCAGTTTCATCATCTCTTCGGCTTCTCTCCGGCATTTTGCCCGGCTGAACAGTGTGCTTCACAATCCACAGTTTGAACTCCAGTGCTACCAGCCTCGGTGAAAATAAAAACTGAATTCAAAATTTACCTCAACCTGTTTTGGAGAATCTCACAGCTACATATTTGTAATATACTGTTCTTCAAATCTGATTAAATTGATTGAATAAGATACCAACAATGTAGACTCTACATTCAAAAATCAAGATATTTTGGGATTGAGTGGTATCTTTTACCCTCTGTATTGTATCTACTTTCACTCAGAGGGCCTTGTCTACTTCTTGGGTACCCCAGGTAGTAATTTCCTACATTTCTCAGAGTGATTTTTTACAGTCCCTGGAGAAATTGTCGCACATTTTTCATCCAGCCATTCATTTTAGGTGTAGGTGGAGAGAGCAATACCGACTGATATAGCAGAAGTAATAGCAATGACAAGACAGTGAGTTTTCCAGTTGACAAAATATTCAAAACACATATCCCTGCGTTACATTGCAGTGAGGTTGCTGTTGGGGGAGAAACTGGAATATCTGCCTCATCTATGATTGATTTCTCTCTGCATGATTTTTGGACATCAGTTCAAAATGGTGAATTTGAACAGTTCTCTTCAACTCTGAGAGACTGACACCAAAACCACACATTTGTTTCAGAGAGGCTCTTTTCTCAATGAATTACATTCGACATTTACACATCCCTACTCTGACAAAAAAACTTAAATCAGTACGTGTGTGGTTTGCTGGCAGTGACATATTGTAGCTGCACTGTATTACTGCACTCTAAATCATCTGGCTAACAAAAGAATAGGTTTTCAAATAAGAGGGCGCAAACAGTCACTCAACAAGCCCTTTTTTATTCATTTAGGAATGATACGCTTGTCTGCTCCAACAATAGTGCCTCTAAAGAGAAAACCCAAGCTAAAACGTAATTCACTTACTATATTTTCTATGATTATGAAGTTTGTTTTGATTTGTCAACACGAGCAAGTCTATCAAAGCTCCAGTGAGCAAGAGAGCCACGCTATGGTGAAGCAATACATTTTTGTTGACAGGTGCAAATGCAGGTTCTGGGTAGATGAGCAAAGTTTTGGTCAGTGTTTAGATTTGTTAAGGAGGCAAATATCTACTATCACAAATATATATAGTCAACCTAAACATAGCACCCTAAAAATGATATTTCAGGATGAAAAGACTGGAATTTTGAAACAAGATGATGAAGACTCCTTATGATTCATCAAGAAATAGATTTTGGAGCTGAATTGCTCTTCTGACAGTGGTTTTACTCGCATTGCAACATTGTTTTCTGACTCACCTCTAATTGAGTCATTTTCTGTCTTATTGAACCCAGCGGTTTGATGAGAAATGTGCTCTTATGCAACCTTTCCTCAATGGTAGGGAAGGTTACATACGCACTTTCCATTCATCAACTTGCTTCACTTTCGCTTTCTTGTTTGTGCTAAACAGAGCTCAAGTCT
This sequence comes from Myripristis jacobus, assembly GCA_900302555.1. Classification (NCBI taxonomy): domain Eukaryota; kingdom Metazoa; phylum Chordata; class Actinopteri; order Holocentriformes; family Holocentridae; genus Myripristis; species Myripristis jacobus. The sequence continues at coordinate 11,989 of OMLB01062400.1, forward strand.
TGGGTGTTCTGTCCCCATTAAATATCAAAAGATGAGCTCCAGATTTTATGACTTGATAACATCATGTGTTAAAGACTGCATTGGTGAGTTTCTTGGTTTTAGGACAAAAGTTTAGACTAATTTGTTCCGGTTTGGGTGGTCTTCCATTCATTAGAGGTCAGTGTTGCCCCTAAATTAGAAAAACACTTGGTAGCCCATTTTGCTGGACAAGCACATAAATAAAAATAGATTAAGACACTACTTCTTTCTTTGTTTACGAAATTGAATCTGAACTGGCAAGCTCTCTCTATCTCCCAACTGTCCGCCCGCCAACTTCCACTACCACTTAGTTTCTCGATCTGCTAGTGTCCAGCTTATCCCAGTGCCATGCCCCACACTGGGCATCTGTCACATTCCAACTTGAGGAGGCAGCTCCAGTCACGGCAGGGTAACTTACGCAGCGAGTGGCACAGGTGGCAGCAGCACAGCAGCGGCAGTAGCAGCAGCAGGGCAAGAGAGGCGGCAGCACCTCCTGCTCTCAGCATGGTATCAGAGGTGGCACCAGATCCACACGGATGGTCCCTGGGGCATCACAGAGCTGGAACCTAAAAAAAAAAAAAAAAAAAGAGTGATCAGGCAAAGCATAGGCTGTCTAAAGTCAGAGCTACAGTAATTCACTTGGTGGAGCTTGGTGCGAATGATGCCTTGGGTTAAGAGTTCAAATTCCCCGCTCACTGTTGCCAAAAATGCATGTAATCATCGTCTATGAAGCAGTTTGAATAGAAGCATCCAGCAAATGGCATAGGTTGTGGTTTGCAGGGCTGCGAAGGAATCCTCACTAACAAAGTGGTAAAGACACACATACAGAGCTAGCCATCCATTTGAAGGGACATTTCATCTCACACCTTTCATATACAACATCCTGCATGAGGATGCACACCTTCCTCACCTTATACACAACAGGATTACATGCATGCGTCACATACAAGCATGCACAGACAGGGCTGGATGCACACTTTCATACCTGTTCTGAGCCTCTGCCATGCACACACATTCTGGGGTGGTGCTGTTGGTGGTGGTGCGAGTCTTGGCGACAGCGACAGTGCAGTGCTAGTGCTCCTCCATTCCATGCAGGTCCTCTGTCTTGCCTCATACAGATACCGCTTCAATTCCTGCTGCCTCTAAATGTGCAGCAAGCAACACATTCTCATCTCCTCCTCCTCCTCCTTCAGAGAGGCAGCCCAGCCCCCCTTTCTTCTAGCACTCTCCCAGAGGAGGGTGGCCACTAATCACAGGCAGGGACTGCTGTCCCCCTCCCAGCAGCCACCTCTCTGTTTCTCTACAGCCTCGTGAAATGCCAGCAGCCTTGCTGTACCTCACATTCAATTAATGTTTTCCACATTATCTATTTTTCACAGCCACATGTAATTCTACTGCGTGTGCGTGTGTGTGTATGTGTGTCCATGGTGACAGGCTATTATGGGACCCAGAGATGTTGTGTGGGGGGAAAAAATCAATATGCACCTTGTCTTGGAAACCAATTTGTAAAATTCCCTCTGTATTTTCACATCTGCTTTTTATTATTTATTTATTTATTTATTTATTTTTTACCAATAATTTTCCATCACAGCCAGATCAGGAGCCTCATTTATAAATGATTCTTACGCACAAATGATGTGCGTATATCCAAATTAATGCTAAGTGTATGCCAGAGTCAAAATCAGTTATTTATATTGATTTCATTTGGATTCTCTGATTCTCTGGTCTTTCAAAAGCTAAATTAAACCATCAGTCAATATCCTAACTATTTAAAGGCTACAAATCCATCCATACTTGCTGGATCCTATCCCAGCATGCACTGGTCAGAAAGAAAGAATTTTTATTTGTTATGACATTCTTTGAAATGATTGCATGATGTAATTAGTAAGGAGTGAAATTGTTAGATCAGTGATGATTAAAGTGCATGCACTCAGTATGACTGAGATATGACATTGCAGAAATAACCCGCATCCACAATTTTAGAGTGTATAAACCTGTTTATATTAACACAAACACATGCACAAACACACACAGTTGTAATGTAATATACATCTTATGACAATATACACAATTTACACATTCTTAAATCGTTTTCAAGAAATTTGACATCAATAATTTTGTGTAATGCAGAGTATGCAGGTATATATCAAGCAAGGTACGTACAGTGAGTCACTCTGCCTGTACAGTACTGTATCAATGGAGAAAAAAAAAAGCATGGCAGTGAGGTGCGCCCTCTAGTGATCATAAGGTGTAATGGAGCGTAGGCCTGCCCCTGCTGAGGGAGGCTCCCAACTGGTCTGACATGATTGGATTAAGAGTTTTCACCTGCAGGTAGAGCAGTGAGGCTAAAAATTGTTGACACCCATAATTGTTTGGATCCTGCAACAACTAAGATAATTTATTATTCACACAAATCTCTATAGATAGATAGATACATAGATATGTTGAAAGAGGTTAATGGAACTCAGTGAGGAAAAGGGCACTCTTTGTGTTAATGTTTGCTTTTCATTTGACAGCAGCACCATGAAAATTAAAAAAAAAAATGAAATAAAATAAAAAACTGTATGGCTATGAGCAGCTACAATAGGGGGCAAGAGAGATTTTCTCAGTGCATGCTGTTTTCTTCAGTGTTTAATACTGAATAAAACCCACAAAAATGGCACAATCACAACATCAGTGACTACATCTGTGACTGAATAAATGTGCAGCATACTTTAAAAACAGCAGCGTGGGTGAAAAGAGAGCTTCACCATATGTAATAAAGCAAATGTGCGCCCCTCCACACGGATGCTCAGAAAAAAGCAGAGAAAAAATTACAATAGTGGTCCTAGTATTTTGTGCAATGAGCATGGAAGTTACTGGAAACGTTGTTATGCAGGTTGTCCATGACAGTAAAAGACCACGCTTCACCACCACACTGCAGAAATTGTCCTCTACCAATCAATCAATCAATTTTAAACATGGATTTGTCCTTCCTCTTCGCAGAAAGCTGTGACATGACTTGAGCAAAAACAGGTGTGCAGAAAAAAAGGAGGAAAAAAAAGGAGATTTCAATCATTTTCTGCATTGCAATGTGATCCCTCTAACATTGCTAGCGGGATCCGGCATTTTTTTCTTTTAAGTGACTGGGCGTACAAACTTTCTCCATTGGGCTTTGCCGCCGCAGCATCTACACACAAAAAGGACAGATAGTTAAATATTGAGACAAGCATATTTTCCACTTTGACATGTGTATGCATTTATTTTTGTTCTTTTTACCAGTGACATGACAGTTTTGTTATAGACAGCTCTTGTGGGACAGAGCAAGCTACACAGTGTTGCTATTCACGTCTGTGCATGAGAAAGGCCTGCTGCCACAAACAGACAAAAAAAGATGTGGTTTTCTCTGTGAATGCAGAATTGCACCGCTCTCACAAACAGAGTTATTCTGTGCAAGAGCCTCTGCGCCGATAAAAATAATATATCATATGCAATATTTTTGCTCATTTTGTCCACACTGCTTTGAGGTAAGCGTAGAGTATTGTTTGACTTGTTTTAAGGAATATCACAAATAAGAAAATAAATGATAAATGAATTAATAAATAAATAACCAACCAAGCAACCAAACAAACAAATTCTAAATTAGATTATGCACAACGCTGTTACCCCAAATGTCTGTACCTAACGAAATAAACATGATATGATTGGCCGTGCAAGATGTGCCTGTATACCTAAAGTGCATAAAATGAATGCATTTGGTTTATGACTATACATTTTACAGTACCTTCTGTATTGAAAATGTGTCAGTCAAAAGTTGTCCACAAAGCTGTCAATGTTATTGTACACACCTTCACCATCATCTGCATGTTACAAGGTTAAAATCATTTAAATGTATTAAATAAAATGAGCAGAAAAAATACTTTTATTACTTGAAATTGAGCTAATCAGCAACAGAAATACAACGTAACACTGTATGATGTGTGAGGAGGATGGGGGTCGTTACCTTCTATGCTTTGGTCCTGAAAAGAAGAGGAAGAGTCCTCCTCAATCACACCATACCTGGAAGGTTAATGTTGTTAATGAAGCTGAACAATGATAATAACCATATTACATTGTCACAGCACTTCTAGTTACTCAGACAACGGGAAATGTTTAGATAAAAGCAACTTGAAATATATCCAGTAAAAAGCATAAAAAGGATAAATACAGAATGATTTATTCTTCTCTTTCCTCGGTGTGTGTACGACACATCTGTGTGTCTAGTTTTGCATCATACACATCTGTATTAATTTTCATGAAGTGTTTCAACGGCACAAGATGACGACATCACAAATTTGATTAACGTGAATGTTGAAAAACACAAATGTGTATCATCCCAAACTAGCCGAGAGGATGTGAGAACGACACATCCGTTTGTGACAGTGTTGTGACAGTCATTAGAGCTTTCTGGTGATTATATTTTCAGGTAAATTTAACAGAATTAAGTGCATTTCATCATTTAACATGTTTCATTATTTGTCTTCTACCTCCATTGCAATGTGATTGCAAGGTAAAAAATTTTGATTTATTGTACAGTGAAATATTCCTTATTCACCATGTGTTCAAAAGTAGTGGTTTAGTAATAATTATTTATATTCCTTACTCTGCTTCCGACTCCATGATGAAGGGTACACCTGACAATTAAAAAATGAGGTTGTAAAATCAATACTGAGATAACAGGAAATGCACACATTCAGTTTTACATATAATTTCCAGCATTTGTATAGTGTCAGATGCTGTATTTACATAACATATACTGTCCATGTGAATGCTAAAAGCTTAAATCTTCTCTTTGTTCCACATTTCAAGGGATTTTAGTGATGAAAAGGAGAGTGAGAGAAGAAGGATTTTGAAGCCTTGAGAGAGAAAAATTAGCCATGGATTGCGCAAGAGATGGTGTGCATCCTGGGCAAATGCAAATACGATTAATTGTAACATTTCTAGTCAGTGTATTCATTTCAGTATTTAAATCTATCTGCAACATACCGTTTTGTGATTCCACGGTGGTGCTTGCTCCTGCAGTCTGCGTTTGCTGTTCCTCTGACATGCTTGCCTCCTGAGGTGGTGTACTAGAAATAAAGTATATCATTTTAGGACTACAGAGGGTGACACATGCAGTAAGCTCTTTAATCAGTTTACTAAAGTTTGGCAAAAAAAAAGATTCACCTGTGTATACAGTATATTTAGTTTATGATGTTGGATGTTCACATTGTGCATACTTATCGGTCAGCACAGGTTAGCTTTGCATCATATGGAAAAAAAAAATGCTGTAGCTCACAAAATCCTTAACACACCAAGGAGAAGAAGTTGCTTAAAGTTGTGTACATTGCATCAAATACTGAAACAAAATCAGCGATCGAAAATGCGATCGAAACTTACCCTTGACTGCATGAGCCTGAATACCCTGTGAAAAACAGAGTGAACAAAACTTCAGAGTGATGGATGCTATATAATTTAGCATGTTTTTGGAAGTGCAATCAAACATGAATGGGACTACGACTTCACAGATACTACTTTGCATCTGCAAAGTCCAGTCAATACAGGTGGAACATGGTTTAAATAAGACTTGTTTCTATAGTGCCATTAAGATGAAAACTCCTGATCTCCACAGGCTTTTAAGGACGTAGAGGATATTGGTTTAGGGAGTTCCTCATGTTAAAAAAAAAAAAAATGTCTTGAACTAAAACAAAACTATCTATGGAATCTAAAACTGCGTGGTTTGTCCCTTTAGATTACATCACCTCACCTTGTTTGTTGAGAAACCATATGAGGCACAGAAGCAGCAGTGACAGCAGGTATATAACTGTGCAATACAAAACCTCGTGGCTGACCCATTTTTCTGCAAAGTAAAACAGGCATGTTAGGGGGAAAAAAACCTCCAGGCTGTTTATAAAAAAAAGGTGATGCTTACTCTTACAAACTTCTTCACACACACTGGCCATTTATTTAGTTACACAATCCAATACAACTGTTAAAGTGTACTTTTCTAATGCCTATAATGCTCAGGATCATTCAGTTCTATGTTTGGCATTGAGCTCATAGTTCGTGGTGCTGTTGTACTGGACTGCATTTTGTAGTCCAGGAGAGGTGTCCAGGAGAGGTGTTCCTAATATTCTGCCCCCCGTCATGTATATAAATTGGGAGTACAAAAAAAACAGAAACACCTCTCAATATAATGTAATCCAGTACAAGACCTCTGCAAACTACAACCTCAATAATAAACAAATAATTAAATTTACACATTCTCCACAATGTCAACAAAAACTAAACATTATAAACTTTCTTTTATGGCAGAACTGTTTCACTGAACTGCATTAGACAGGTGGACCTGATGAAGTGGCCACTGAGTGTACACATGTATAATTTTCACCTGTGACCTGAAGAAATACGTTGTTGTTTCCATAGAGCTTTCTGTCTTGGCTGCGGATACATTTTGATGGCAGGACAGCACAGCTGTAATTACCAGAATCCTTCATCACAGCAGCTTTGACGGTGAAAATCGTCTCCATTTGTGTCACATTAAATGCCTGCACTTGGACTACGTCCCCATTTTTTCTCAGGTGGGAAAGAACCAGGTGGCTCTCACAGTGCACTTGCACGGTTTCTGAAATGGTGCATCTTAATTCGATATCTTCTCCCTCACTGGCAGTGGATGGTCCGGCCACTGAAATATCTGCAGGGAGGAAATTGGCTGGGCCAAAAAAACCCCAAAACAAACAAACAAACAAACAAAAGGAAGAAAATGGAAATTAATCAAACTGTCACATGCTTTCACAGGGATAATAAATGTGTATATAATAAATATCCAACATAATGTAATGCATAACATAATGGCATTAAGAGGGGTGCCCTTTGGGGAGTGAATGAAAATGAAAGGAATAAAGCTGGAAAAGATGCTTGAATAAAGCTCCAAAACTGTGAAGCTGTTTACAAATAATAAACAAACAAAGTCAGAAAACAAAACAAAACATGTAAGTGCAAAAGAACAATGGCATTCAATCAACTAAAACAAAACAAAACAAAAAAACAAAACAAAACAAAACAAAACAAAAAAAACTCCAGCGCACATTGAAATTGATGTGTTAGAATTTTTTGTTATTTTGTTTATTCATCCTGTTGTCTTGTCCCTTTAAAATACAATGCTGATATATATTCTATACATTATCACCATGATAAAATATTAAGAATAATAATAATAATCATAATAATAATCATTAAATAGAATATCCTCACCTATCACCACAATTGGAATTGAGTTGTAGCCTCTCTTGGTCACGTTAGAGGGAGAATATTTAAACACAGAATACACACAGCTGTAATTTCCGCTGTCACTGGTTCCAACTTTGCGTGTGAAGAAAGTATCCGTCTGATCCTCTTTCTGCACCATGATTCCGCGGTCATCCTTACACAGATAAACAAACACCTTTTGATTGTCTTGCTTCTTGAAGCCGAAGGTGCTGCAGGTCACGGCGAGGTCGCTGTCCTCATTTACAAATTTCTGTTGGGTCATGATCCTCGCAGGGAGCACATCTGCGTTATTGATTTATGGGAACAGAGAGAGACATACTATTGATAAATGATTCAGTGTGCTGGTCTGTCAGGAACAACTTGTATATAATAATATATATAATTGTATAGCGCTTTTCTTATTGCTCAAAGACACATGAAATAAACAATGCTACAAAAAATAAAGCAATAGTAATAGTAATAATGTTCAGTGATGTTGAATGCACACATGTAGCTGCACATAGTTGAAACTTGTGTCTTGAGGGAATCTTAGCTCACCATTAGCTTGGCCTATGACCTCCTTTAACAAAGTGCCTTAAAGAAAAATGAAATGAACTTAGCATATTATTCCAATGGAGAATTAAAACAATTCTCAGTTTAATATTTTATCAGTAAATATACTCACAGAGGAGAAGCAGGATGATACTCATGATTGTATGCAATGACAGGCGTCAAGACTGTGTCTCACAAGTAAGGCAGCTAAAATAAGAACCAGGTTCTCAGCAAAAACCAAGACTGCACCTGCACCAGTAAAGGTCACACAGAGGAAAGTATGAGTGACAACGTCCTGTAAGTTGTGCTTTATTAGTCGTGGCTGCACATCATAGGCAGCATCTGTTTGTGGTTTGAGAGTTTTGTTCCAAAATCAAACCAAATAATTGCTGGCATCAAAGTAAAATTCACTGTGTCATAGCTGTGTGCTATTATAAATCATTTCCTCGTAAAACAGACAACTGAGAAGAAGCAGGTTTTGAAAGAACACTCGCTCCACACCCGTCACTTGTGCAAATGTTGGCTCAGCTGGTATGAGGCAGTATGTTCATACGACACATTGTTCTTGAAAGTTGCCACATTTTGCTCTTTTAGCATGACATGAACTCTCAAGAGAAACAAAGGAACACATCCCAGACCCGACTTTGACTGATATGTTGAGAAGCTCAATAATTTTGTCCTTTATAGAATATCTGTTCAAGGGATCTCCTTCAGATCAGCCAAATGACTTCTGAGTGAGCTTTAATTAAATTTATTAGCCAGGGGTTTCTTATCGGATGTGACAGGAAGCTCGTATCTGTCTGTGCTTCCCTGCCAGCACACAATTAATATGGGTTTGGTTTCCCTGTGATCACAGAGCCGGCCATCTGCACCGATTTATTTACCATTATTTATTCATCTACCAGAAATGAGAATCAGTGGCATACTGATGATCTACGTACAATTCAACCAGCCTCTCTTTACAGCTGTTAGCATTATTAAGTGGTTGATTCCTACCATTTGAGGGTGTGTTGAAATGTTAAAATCTAACATTATAGCCTGATGAAAACCAGTGAACAAAACATAATTACTTGATACTACGCATGGCTTGTCATCCATTCCTTCTTGAGACTGGAATTTGGTCATTTCTGCAGTACTATACAAGATATGCCATCACAGGACTGAGGAAGATGTTAAACTAAACCCTGTCCCTCTTCGTGCTGCATGTGGTCATACATGCACTGCACTGTTTAGAGAAACATGAAATCATATTGCATGCTGTACCAGCAAAATATTGTTCTTTGGCCCAGAGGCAGACGTGTGAAATGAAGGCCTGAGACAAAGCTAATGAGGTCCTTCATCACTGGCCATATTGACTGTGATCCAGCTCCAAGGAGGTGCAGAGGAGATGGAACAGTGTAATCCACAGACCCTCACTGGCCCCACTGTAATTATATCTGCATGCTGCCACTGCTGCTGCCTCTGTTTCCAGTCTGTTTTATCAAAAGAGACGCACTGGTTTCTCAAAGAAATTGTCTCAAATGAAAATGAATGATTAAATGAATAAATGCTAGCATATAAGCATACATGGACATATAATTACATAAAAAGGTCAAAGAACAGCAGGCACTGTCATTAGTACACCTGCCTTTAGCTGTTGATATCAACCAGTTTCCACATTAAAGATCCGATCCGTGATTTCAATATGGTGTCACATGGTGCCCCACTGTTGACTTTGCACACAGAGCGATTCACTTGATTGAAAACTATTTTTGTAACATTGTCAGTCATTAGTGGACCTTTGGATGTAAAGGCTGTATGACCAGTTAAACAGGACTCTATACACATATTTTCGAAAATTTATTTATATAAGTACAGGGGTAAAACAGACCTGTAATTTCAGTGAACATGGGGTGTTTTCTATTTACACATAAAATGCTTTCAGAACATGTGAGTAGTCCCATAATTTACATGGTCAGATAAAACATTGATGGCATCATCACTGGTAAGACTCAGCACTGTGGGGCATCTAATGGTCTGAAAAATCAGAAGGCAACTGTCTGTACGGACTTGATCTTTTTTAAAGTAGTTATGCCTACTGTTCCATACACTGAACCTAACTTTTAGCCGTGAACTGAAAACATCAGAAAAACGACAACAACAATGTGAAACAATGGGTGTCATATCCATTTATAGCACTCCCATTAAAAAGGCTTTTTCATGTGTAGGTGGGCTGACTGACCACATGATGTCACCCTCTGAACAGAAATGTGCCATTACAGGACGCAGCGTCTTGTGTTAATGTGTTGGATGAACAAGTGTGTTTTCCTTTGTTGCATGACGTTGCGGTTCATTGAAGCATGACTGAGTGCTATGGTCTGGTACGTGGTACAAATAGTACAGCCATTTGTATAAAAGAAATGACGTGAAATTTACCTGTTACTGAAGCATAATTGTCCATTATATCTTGGAATCTACTGAAATATTGACCCGATGAATTTGTGAATGTATGTGTCTCTGAATCAGTCTATTATTTTTCAACACAAACGTTGCTAATGTTTAGAGAAACATGAAATCATGTTGCATCATGTTATTTAATTGGCACCACAAGTCTGCATTGATAATTACTGGACAGCTATTTGTATATATGGTGAACGGCACATGCCATTAGTCCCTTGTAAACCATTTCAGCAAATATGTAGTTACAGAAAGGAGACAATGAACAACTGGCATTGACCTTTACCAGACACAATAATGTTTTCCTCTTGGCTTTGGGTTGTGTCTCTCTGAATCATGGTGAGATTGCAGTTGTAATATATAAACAGTGAAGTTCCACAAACTGGAGTCTTAGTTTTTTGTCAAACTGAGTTAAATGTCCTCCCCAAGTAAAAGAGGCTGAAGAAAGAGGCCAGCTGTTCCCAGGATGCACACCAGGACAAAAACCCACAGGAAGATCCTGTCGATCACCATGGCAACATACTTCCAGTCATCCTGAACCTGTGATAGAATGTGAAAATACATTTTCAGTAGTGTAAACCCTTGAGCTTTTGATATGGAAATTCATCTTCCATTGCTTTCTTAAAAGCCACACTTGCTATTGACCTTAAGCGCCCTGCACATTTTTCCATTGTTTTTGTATTTCCGGTTGCTCGACATAATAGCAAAGGTACTAGCTAGCGTGGTTAAGTGTAAAGAGGAGTAGAAATGAGTGCCTTTCATTTTTTCATTCAAAACCGATAGACTTGGAAGGCTCACAGGTCCCTAAACTTGGCATTGCAGTGAAATTAGAAATGACAAAGTGGATACCATTAGAACTAGCCCATCTGATGACTCCTTTTTCCTCCCGTCTAAAATGTCCCCTACATGTAGCAAAACCAGTACCTACCTCCTTTGCTTCATTCTGTAGTCTCATGTTCTCCGCTATGTACTTGACACTCTCGATAGCTTCCCTGACCTCTGGTGAAAGGAGTGACAGGGACATTAGTCCTCCGTCCAGAGACTCGGAGCTGGAGCATGGACTTCCCCCTCCACCAGCCCGTCCAACAGTACCACCTCCGCTGAGGCCCCCCAGGCTGCCGAGCCCTCCACTCCCTCCCCCAGAGTCTGCAGGTAGTTTGGTGGATCTCTGTTGCCAGCAGCAGTTGCAGCGACCTTCGCGGCACAGGAACCCAGAGCCCTGACCCTTTGCTGGGTCTCCACTCAAGTTGTTGAGGTTGGAGAGCTCTGTGTTTATGAGAAGCCGCTGGCGATGAGTCAGGGTGGACACCACACTGGAGGGCAGGGCCTGAGGTTTATGTTGCTTTTGCAGAGTACCTGATGAATGGATGGCACAAGGCCTAGAATGCAACGACTGCACGGCACTGGGCAGTGGCACACCCTCCGGGTCCCTCTCTGGCCTGGTCATGAACATCACCCTGGGAAGCAGTCCCAAGAACACACTTCGGACCCAGCAGGGCATTGTGTGGGTCTTCGGTGTGCGGTAGTGGACGTTCAGCACAAAAACAGTGATAACGATGGAGAGGGTGACGAAGATCATGGTGAAGAGCAAGTACTCACCAATCAGGGGGATGACAAGCGAGGTGGAGGGGATGGTCTCTGTGATGACCAGCAGGAACACAGTTAATGAGAGCAGGACTGAGATACACAGGGTGACTTTTTCTCCACAATCTGAGGGCAAGTAAAAAACCAGCACGGTAAGAAAGGAAATGAGGAGGCAGGGAATGATCATGTTGATGGTGTAGAACAGAGGCAGGCGGCGAATGTACAAAGAGTACGTGATGTCTGTATAGATTTCCTCGCAGCAGTTGTACTTAATGTCATGTTTGTAACCAGGGGCATCAATGATCATCCACTCGCCACTCTCCCAGAAGTCCCTGAGGTTGATGGTTGAGCCAATCAGCACCAGATCAATCTTGGCTTTGTCGTAGGTCCAGGAGCCGAATTTCATGGTGCAGTTTTGGTAGTCGAAGGGGAAGTAGGTGACGTCAATCTTGCAAGAACTCTTGAATATGGCGGGAGGGATCCAGGTTACGTCACCGTTGTAACGTAGGAGTGCCTTTGTTTTGTCATCCACCTGGAAGTCTCCCACTGCACTGTGAGACAGAGAGGGAAAAAGAGAGAGAGAAAAGAGAGACAAATAAAGACAGAGAGAGCGCAAGGTGGGGGGGAGGAAGGTGGCAGGCAGATGAGTCATGGAAGATTAAATTGAAGCATAAACAATTGACTGTTGTGTCATGGGGACATTAATCAGAAAAGATGACTGGAGGCTTCATCATCGATTTGCATTGTCTGATATTCCTCTCCTACACTCCATTAAGAGCATGTAGAACATAAATACATACAAAATGAGGGTGTCTATGGAGACTGGTATGATGTAGCTTATTACTGGGCAGCAGGCCTTGTGCTCAGTGTTACTATGTTTACTGGAAATGCAACTGACCTGTGACCAAGTTTGACATTTCTTGATGAGGACTCACTTGTTGTACAACACAATGTCCGGCTTCCATATCCTGTTGGATGGCACACGGATAAACTCTACGCCTCCGAAATCTTTTGGATCCCATCTGAGTTTGTAGTCATTCCAGATCTGAAAACGATGCAGAATGATATATTTCTCATGGACCACAAGTGAACAAACAAATAAGTAAACAAGTGAGCATAACTTTTGTTTGCATTTTGTGCATATCTAAAGAGAATGCAGTCAATATAATCTTTTTTTGTTTTTGTTTTTGTTTTTTGTTTATTGAAGTGAGGCTCAAATTCTCTTTTCTCTTTGATATTTCTCACAAAGGACCAAAATCTATAAGGACAGTGAAAGACTGCACTCTGTACTGCTTTGCACAAAGTACACATGCAGATCACAATCGGAGCTGGTCAGTCTAAATCTTTAACCACAGTTTGATGGTTGGGACATAATCTGGGATGTAGACAGAAACCAACAGTAAGGTCTTTTTTCTTGTATTACAAAATGTGTCATCTTATTGTGTATTATTCTTGAATACAAAAATGCTCTTTATATGCTCTAAAGAAAACTGTTGTTCCGTGCTTTAGAGTTACATAGAAAGAAGACATAAAACAATTGAAAAAAGTGGACAAGTAGTTTCCTCCTGGTGACTCCTGGTTTATTAAAAATAAACAAATAAACATTCTAATTGATTTTAAATGCATTCTCTTGTAAAATGTTCCTCATAAAAAAATGAAAACACGTTATCTACTACTGTGTGACCACACTGAACACAGTTTATGTCTTTGAGGAGATATAATGGACCATAGTTTATAGTGTACTTTTATGGTCTTGTTGGCTACTATTTTTGACCCTCTCTACATTTCAGTCACTGATCCTCATGAGGCTCATAAAGCAATAATAGTGCAGCTACTTTGGAGGGCTGTAAAAGTTTTTTACTTAATTAAGAATCACACAGCGTCGAGAGCATATTGTAGGATTTGGATGGCCACTGGGGAATGAGAGTCCCAGGGTGAAAGTATCTTTTGTCTGTGTGAGACAGGTTGCACTCTCCTGCTCATAAAATAACCATAATGTTAAATCCTTCACCTAATTTGGTTTACATCAACCAAGTATGTAACTTGAATAAATTAGTTATTGTTTTTTTTTGTTTTGTTTTTTTTTTAGTTTTAAATAAGTCTGCATATACATGTATTTAATTACTATGTGTTTAATGTACATGCAAAGTTTGAATTGTTGAGGAAAAAGACAATATTTTTTTGAACTTTCTTAATAAATCGTAATCCAAATTATTGGTCTAGTCCTGGAAACAGGGGTGTTTTCAAAATTACAAAAAAGAGCAAACCTTTTCCTGTCATAAATAGAAAAATGATCCTATATTTAGCAGCCACATACTATGATTTGTCATTTGTCATGTCACTATATAATGATGAATCACTATGTCACCAAAGCTAACATATGGTGAAACAGTGTTTCAACTGTAAGCACCTGAGTGCAATTACAGATCGCCGCTTTAGCAAAGAGATGATGATGTCTCAAAGATGGGTAGGTGTGGGCATTTGCTCAGTGTTTGCAGTACAGAGCATGATTTGATTCAGAATGAGTTCACTGTGCCATGCATCATGGAAGCAGAGGCACCATGTGGGACCAGCCAAGCGACAAAACCATTAAGCAATGCAACAGTATGGACGCTGTTTTGTTTTTTTTTGTTTTGTTTTTTTGGTAGCCTTGTGCTACATGATCAAAATACAACACTGACTGAGATAGGATCTGGATTAGCCTAAGTAAGGGCTGCCCAGTTTTTGGGCCATGAGCCATGACATTTGACAAGCTCATGCTTACTCTCCTATTTTGAAAAAGCTGTAAAATCTTAACAGCAATGACTACAAAAGTGTAAATTTTGTGCAGCTAAGAAATACATGATCTATGTTTCACAGCAATGTACAGCACAGTGCTGTTAAGTTTTCCCAAAAAAATAGGTATGTCTTATCAATGAAGATATTTTAATGTAATGTAATTTCACATAACAGCAACATTTATTTTTGGCCCGTGGCCCTCTATCAAGATTTTTTTTGGCCCTTCATGGTAAAGCTCCTCTAGTCTTGCCCCTTAAATATACTTTAAGAGAAGTTTAGACGCTTCTGTCACAGTGGTGAGAGGAAATGTGCAGTCATTTTGGCAAATATGATGCTCTTTTGACCACTGTTACATTTCTTTAAAAAATACACTGCAAAATTGATCATGTATTCTCAGTATATTCGGTTTGTTTGTAAGAGTTTGTAAAAACTATGGTCACCTAGATCAATGTATTTAAAAGCTTTCTCGCATGAATAATTCAACCTGTCAGTCTAGCCCTGAAGAATCATGTATGACAGAAGGCTGGATCCATAGTTGGTGACCTTGCTCAAGGTTCATTTGCATCGACATGCTCCTGTGATGGATGAGTAGGAAACTCACATGTCTCAGCCACAGATTTGTCTCCATGATCTGGTTGACTTCATCCTACGAACAGAAGACAACTTTAGAAATATAAAATATATAAATCTCAAAATAAAGAATTAATGTTAGACAGAACAAGGGGAAGAATCACAGAGACACATAAATCCAAATAGGACTGTTTGTGTGAACGGGAAAGCTCTCTGCAGGGTCAGCCCTCTTTGTTTTCGTGGACAAGAGGATTCAGGGAGGAACACCTGAGCCCTCCAACCATGAAGCATACCACACATGACAGCTGGAGCCAGGGGGCTGCTCTTGCAGTGGGTCACAGCTCCAGCCAGTCAGCCTTAACTTTTATACAAACAACTCAGCAGCAAAACTGGGGGAGCGGGGAGATGGGGGCAGGGAGTAAAAGTATGGGAAAGGGTCAGGTTTGTGTGACTTGGACCGTGAGTGAATCAATCTCATGACCCAGTGCATAACATTAACCATTCATGTGGCCTTTCAGTCTCCTGGAAAGCTCTCAGGTTCTGAGCCGCCGGTATGCACAGGTGGAAAGCCACAGGACAACCTTTTCTAGATTTTCTTACGAGGGGTAAGAACTTTACAGCACTTTGGAAATCACATCACACACAGTACTATTAGGGACTATTTCGTTTCCTTGCAAAAACCTCCTGAGATAAATGATAAATGAGTGTATCATTTCATCAACTGGGTTAGATTGGAGGTGCATGTGGGGAAGGTAAGATGCAACACTCAAAAAGCCAATTGCCAGGAGCTGTTTCAAGTGTGGACCCTTTGTACTCAGCTGTCACAAACAGTGGAATAAGCATGTAATTTATCAGTGAGTTTGAACAATGATGAGAACCATGTACTCTTAAATTAAATTATGTGCTTGTTCATGGTTTCCTTTGTCAGTTTGAGTTTAAATGTCCTCCTTAAATCAACCCATGGCAATTTTGCAAAGCGTACCTTTCACTGTTCATCATATTAAAAACACAGTGTTTGGTTCAGATCTAATGAAGGTCTGCTTGCACTAAACCTTCATGTTTTTACAGTAATGTAGTGTACAGTTGGAGCTTGGGTATTTTTTTCTGAGTGTTATCTCCTCAGTTTGTTTGATCATGATTTTCTAAAAAGGTCAGAAAGCTGCAACAGCAAAGAACCAGCACCTGTAGAGGGGGTCAGCACTTTGCTCAGTGGCACTCATACAGAGATGGATACATTGGTACAAGCAGGGATCAAACTAATAACCTACAGGATTATCTCCATAACCATCGGGCAACACTGCTGCCCCTTCTGACCACCACAAGCGATCCAGACAGCATGCGACACACCCCACACGTCTGGATTGTGAGACGATGGCCGAGCCAACCGGGCCGATGAGCTATTGATGTTCTAAATGAGTTCATACAGCCCCGCTGCAATCAACGTCCTGCTGAGCCACACCAATTGAATCTGTGTTTGTAGCACAAGGCGTGGGAAGGAAATAATGGTCATCCATCAGCACTGGAAGCTCCTCAGCTGGCTAGAACCGCTGAGTTCAGGGAAACATAACAAAATATTCTTTATCCTGGAAGTTTTGGATACTTACTTTCTTCATCCAAACTTTTTTTTTGGTTTTGTTTTTTTAGATTGCTTACAACATAGCCAGGAAAAACACTGGATTATGATAGGCTGCAAGATGTCATTCTGACCCCATATGCATTTGCTTTGTCTTGATTTTCATATACTAGAAGGTCTGGGCAATATGGACAAAATCAAATATCATGTTACCTTTGACTGGATACCTTGATATCGATATTGTGACAGCATTGTAAGGGGAGACTATTGCCCCTTTAAAAAATTAGATTTTTAATAAACAATCATCAGTAATTTGGATATGATGACCACGCAGGCAGAGGCAAAAAATAGAACAGCTACAACAGTCTAATAAATTGCAGTACTTTACTGTAATTACTGTAACCTTTAAATCCAGGAAAAGACATAATTTATCCCATATCACAAAATCCAAAATCACAATGTCTAGTCTGAAATCACAATATCGATATAATACCAATATATTGCCCAGCCTTACTTACTACTGCTTATTATGAAACTGGCCAGAGGAATTTATAACACCTACAGGAAGCAACAAATAATCCAAATAAATTTGACCGACATCATAAAATATTTATTTAGGCAGTCACTTTGGCAATAATGTACACATGACATGGGCAAAATGTCTAGAGACAAAAAGCTGACATATACTGTCTATTTTAATTTAAGACAAGCACAGGGACTGGTGTAATCTGACTTCACCTGGCACACTGACCCGCCATGTGTAAGTGGCTCTCATTATTTTTTCGATAGTAACTCTGTTCATTTTGTGAATGAAGCTGTCCTCCCTGTCCACAGCAACCCTTTTTGCTTAATTATCGGCATTTGCTGGGGAGCTGTCTGAGTCCAGTGAGAGAGCTGCCTCCCTGCTCAGCCTCTCTCCACTCAACCAGCTCCAGCCTAAGCACGGCTGTAAATCCAGGGCTTCTCATCTGAGGTGGCAGTGATTGAGCGATGGGGGCTGCCTCAATTTCGAGGGGTAGAGCCAGGCACTCAGACAGCTGACACCCCCCATCTTGCTTTGGCCAATCAAACACCCACATAGCCACATTCTTTGTCGAGCTCCCTTTGACTTAAACTTTGGCAGGGAGACTCTTGGATGTCTAGGATAGCATCCCAACCACTCCCAACTCTTCACTTAATTTAATCATTCCACTCATCACAAGACATGGCCAGAGTTGCAATCGCTCAGACTTCTTCTCGTGAATCAGCTCCCAAGCATATATCTCTCTTGAGAGTTTTGATGGCCTAATTGCAATGCACATTTTGTTACGGGAACACATGCAGCCTCTAGCCTCAGTGCTTCATTAATGCATTAGTTCATCCTCTCAGGTCATGTTTGCTTGTTGAGCTGGGTGATACATGTTCGTGCATCACAGATATGCACTGACACCAAATAGTGGAAGGGGTACTTTGACCAGCCAAACTGAAATAGGTAATACAGTACTTACCACTTTGACTAGCTGTGACATGGACACTTCAAACTGTACGATGACTGGGTCAGACACATTTTCCACTGGTCGTATGTACTGGTTGTAGCTGGAGAATATCACAGAGAAAAGCTTGTGCTCTGCTTCTGAGCAGGAGCCTCCTGAATCAGAGCAGAGAGGGTCAGGAAACAGTGTAGTTTTTTTTTGTTTTTTTTTGTAATAGTACCTTTTCAGTATGACTAACACCCGGGTGACTCATGTACAGTAATGATATGTAGCTGCAGTGTATGACTTCATGTTTTCCCAACAGATTGTTTAAGCTGAAACCTGGCTCCCTAAGGTGTCCTGCAGTGTTGGTTTAATTTACTTTAAAGGTTAGATTCGCCACAGTGTAAAGTGTAAAGGACTGAAACGGCAAAAGAATAATCAAGAAAACATAGCAATTAGTCTATATTCACACGAGGTGCAAGTGAATATTAATCGTGTGACTTGAAATGCCGTCCTGTGCTTTATCATAAGGCAAATCATTAATACTCTTCAGTTGCAAAATACCATCATATGCTGTCTGTACGTCCCACAAATCGTAGGGATAAGGCCTACAATAAAATGATAATTTGACTTTTTTAATTCATGCCAAAAAAAAAAAAAACTTGACTTGTAGGAGATGCTTAATTCATAACATAATTCATAGTGATTCATAATCATTCAGTGTATTTTCTCCACGATGAAACTGCCTGCCACTATAGGCGACTAGTTTCCACGTACAGCTACTGTAACGCAACAAGTACTAAAATCTAAAGATAAACTACTCACCCGACAGAAGACAGAGGAGGAGGAGGAAACAGGTGGGCAAAAGCAATAAAGACCGGGGGTTCATTCTGGCTGGTTCAATGCAAAATTAATCCACGGTCACTGAGAGCAAAAGGCTCCGTGGAGCAGATAGGAGGAGAAAGTGGGAAGAGTGAAAGCGCGTCCGCAGCTGCCAGGAGCCCCGAGTGAGAGAGGGAGGGAGAGGGAGAGGCAGAGGGAGGGAAGAGCCAGCCAGTCAGTCACTGAGGGTGGACGACAACACCGCAAAAAGTAATTAATTAATCAATTAATCAATTACTTGATAAAGTGTATTTTCGCCTGTCATTTATATATGCGTCTTTTCTCTTAAGTGGGGAGAAATCTGTCCGTGGGGTGAGGCAAACTTCCTATAACATACTTTATAATGCATTGTTAATAAATGACTTCACTGGATTGGATTGAATTTTTTTTTCAGGAATGACATAATTTATCACCTGTTTTAGGAAGTGGCGGAAAATTTGAGAGTGGACATAATTTTAAAAAGACGTTTTTTGTTTCTTTTAGTCAGACATAGGTTAAGGGACATGTTTTTGTATCATAGGTTTTGGGGTTTTAGGCTGTTACAGTATATGGGGAATAGCAGTGTAACTTCTGTGGTAGATCTGCAATCTGCTCTGAGGTTTTACTGTAGGTCTACTTAAATCTGGTTATTAGGTCACCTACAGTGCAACTATTTATTATGTCAAAAGACAACGGCTAATTCTGTCCTTTGAAATTTTGTCCATTTGAGGCTCCCTTAGATCGAAAAGTTTTGACACCCCATTCCTTGTCAAATGTTTCCTATGGTATATTGGTTACACATTCAGCAGGATGGTTTAGAGAGGTTAGAAAACCCATCCTTCAATACACACACACACACACACACACACACACACACAAAATCAATACATTGTTACCAGCACCAAAGCTAGTGCTCTATAGCCGACCCTACACTTGTACCTCTTTGAAAAATGGACCAAGTGAAAAGAAAATTACCCCATGCAGATCAATGAAATATTACACAAGGTTGACCTTGGAGTAGTATTCTTTCTTTCTCTCATTGAGGATGTTTGCTCAGTGCGCCTGCACCTAGAAGACCTTCAGTACAGCGAGCCTTGTTTTTTGGGGTTTTTTTTTTTCCTTATGACTGTTTGCCTTTTATGACTGAGTCCAAATCAAATCTCATTTTGGGAAGAAAACAAAAACTGTTTATTTAAGAAGGACCACATTTGAATTTGTTCTTTATTTTGGGTTTCCTCGTTAAATCTGGGGTAGCAGGCAGCTCAGGTATATGCATTTTAAGGAAAACATATTTACTGTAATTTGGGGTAAAGCTTCACATGTTTAATGACTTTGTCAACACCTTGCTAGGTAACCGATAGTGAGAACCTTTGACTAATACAGCCATTGATCAAAGGAATGGTTGCTTAAGTGGCAGGGCTGTGCTTAGAACACTTTCATGCATCTCTTATTAGAGCTTAATTCACTGCTGACATAAGGCTTGTGATTAATGGGATCCTTCAGTGGGCCTTGAATTAAAACACCCTGAGGTTTGTTTTTACTGAAATACAGTGATTGATTGTTGATGGTTATGCTGTGGTGTGCTGCAGTATCTCTCTTCATTTATGAAAGAAAGCTAACAGCTGAATAAAAAAAAAAGCAGTGTATGATGTTGTAAATTGTAAAGGAGATTAAAGGAAAACAAGTCCATAGATGCTGATTGCCTATCTCTTGATTTAAATTAAGCTCGTACAAAAGCACCAGCAGTCTGCAGAATCTCTAATGAGCCCACTCAGCACTGTTTATTGTGCAGTAAATGTGTGTGAGGGTACGTGCACGTGTAAAGGTTCAGTAGGTAGGTGTGTGTGTATGTGTGTGTGTGTGTGTGTGTGTGTGTGTGCTGTGAAATTCCACTATATGTGTGTCTGGCAAGGCTGTGTGAATAAAAACAAGGACTTGAAATCATACTTGGCCAGTTCAGGCATAATTGGAATGGCCAGTAGATGGCAGTGTCAGAAGTACCATGTAGGAGTGGCATGTTTTTCTTTGAAGCCGTACTATGGAGTTTTTATGTAAGCACTTCATAAATGGTTATGTTTGTATGGAATTCTGAAAATGTCAGCTTTCTATGGCAGCACTAATTTGTTGTTAGCGTATGGCTTGAGCTTCAAAAATAAACTTAAGAATAAAATAAAAATTTTGATTAAAAAACCCCCCAAAAAAACAGATTCAGCACTGTTTCAAACAGGTTTATTTCATCAAAATATTTCTGCTTGGTCACAGAGTCACACATTTCAACCTAACAGCTGTCTTATCTACTCGATGAAATGTTCTAATTGGCACATCTTCAGCAAATGTATTGACTTTGAGGACAAATTTTATCACCATGAACATAGATTTACTAAGCACTTCTGGCAAGTGCCTGCACCATTTAAAGACTTTATTGGGAATTTTAATGCATTTAATCAAACTGAAAGAAGACACAGATTGACCTTTTGGGACATTTATACATTCTTTAATAACACATCACATCTGAACAACATGATGATTTCACTGGGACACACATTAGGAGTCAAACAACATCTGACAGCAGACAGATGTCCACTCATATCTCCGACATATTTGGTTTATTTCTCACGCTGTGGTGTGTGTTCCATGTGTGTATACTCAATTTCTGTTTTCCTTTTACAGAAATGATCTTAGCACTGTATACCACATCAGTGCCTTTGCTGATACCACTGTAGCATTTCCTTAAAAACACTGAGAGCTGAAGATGTTTGTGTTGGACATCATGTCGGTTTGATTCATGCTCTCTTTGTTCCACTGACTGGCAAAATGCACTGGGCGTTACTGTGTCGGCAAATAATTATTTTTGTAATTTGTTTTAGCCCATTCATGTGCTATATTGGTGGTATTTGGTGGATAGGACAATAAAATGGGACTATTCATCACGATCTGAGTATTGCTTAGGCTATCCGAAAAACAAAACAAAACAAAACAAAACAAAAAAAAATGTTACTACAAGCAGCTTAACGCAAACTTGCAGCCAGTGTTTGATGTGAATCTTCTTACAATATAACAAAGGTCATCTTAAGAACACAAATGCTCATGAAAAAAACGTAATGGTGTTCAGCAGATCAGATGCGAGGAGTCTCTGAGCTGGGTTGCTGGTTGGGGATGATCTGACTCTGGAAGAGAGGCTGGAGGAACAGGCCCAGCGTGCCCACCACACACACTATCACAAAGATCCACAGGAACATGCGGTCCACCACCATGGCCACATACTTCCAGTCCTCAATCACCTGCAAATATGTACAGAAATCAAAATTATTCCCTGTTCATTGTACATGTAGGTGTCAGAATACACCTTACATAGGCACTGAGAACATAAATACAAACCAGCATATACAAACGATAATAAAACACCAGTGTGTACATGTAAGTATCTCAGATCAACTGAGGATATACTGTGGTGTGGTGTTGTCATGTATTATATAATCTGCTTCTTTTTGGGACTGAATCCCAACATATGTTATGATAAGCATCCCATTTCCCATTCACCCATACACCTCTTGATTGCATAAAAGCAAAAATACTGCTTCAAACAGGAGGAGGGAACACCTGCTCTGTGAAGGAAAAACATCCTGTACTTTTTCACTGTTCTACATCATGTGCTGTTCAATGCAATGCAAAAGGCATTTTGTGATTATATCTACTTTCCCTCAGCCCTTAGCCTCCCACACTGAATCTCAACAGCCTCCAGAGAACCTGCCTGGACTTGTTCCATCCAGATGTGTTTTGAATGTACATGTGCAGAGAGAGCAATAATGCCAGTGATTGCACTTGCGATACGAATGGTAGCGCAGTTTCTAATCAGAAAATGTTTTGACCCTCTTCCAGAAAATGCAGCATGTCTTGTGGCTGCATTTCACAGTCATCCTTTGAGGCTACTATCAGTGGAGAAATGGGTATCTCAGCATCTTCTACTATGGATTTCAGTGGTGCACACTGATGAGCCATGAAAGAGACTCTTGCTCTTCAATTCTGGGGACAGAGACAAAAATCTCATGACTGGAGCTGATGTATTCTGTATTAAAGTTGCTCTATGTGAAACTGCATTCAAGTGAAGGCTCCAATGACAAAAAACATGGAATGAGCACAAAAATTGATGGTTGGTTGTTATTATCATCCTGCAAATTTTCCTGTTTATGGCACATTTTTGTCAGTTGAGTGTAAATGGTCCTTATTTGTAGCTGAACCAGGAATATTTCAGTGTGATGTCTATGTTTGGCAGCATATCCATGGGCATAAGAACAATATGCCACAAAACAAGAAAATGGGCCCAAAAATGCATTTAAAGAAAAGTGTTTAGGGTGGATGTTTGTTGGGTTGCAGTGCAATATTGTGACAGAACAGCACTTGCAGAGCTAGGTATAAGTTATATCCCAGTGAGAACCCGTCTCTATATTGCTGAGACCTACCCTGAAATAGCTATTGACCCTTTCACCCCATCCTCAATGCTGTCCTTGGCAGTTTTTGAAAGAAGTCATTTCTCAAACCTGGTCTCCTCCCTATTTTATTGATTTGTCCGAGAAAGCAATTGATTACCCAAAGTCTAGCTGCATTTTACTGGGTCACAGCCACTATTCAGGGTTAGTGGTATTCCTTCCTTCTACATAGAGGTCACACAGTGTGCTTAATGTTATCGCACACCAATACCAACACCCCGATCCAGTTTATCGAGATCAGAATGGATAGAGGTCAGAGCATTTCTGTTGTGTAATTCAATGTAGTGAGCGTGACGAGTAATGTAATGCTAATGTGTGCATGCATGAAAAGTGAGAGAAATAAATTTTTTTTAAAAATTAATAAGGCATAAATTCTACCACAAATAAGTATGTGAAGCTGTCACAAGTACAAATGAACAGAAATCTGACACAGAAATATTGTGGTGGCTAGGTGTCTACATCTGCCTGAGGGCTGATCATTTGTGTTCAATACCCAAACTAATGTGAATACAGTTGCTACAGTTAATATTTTACTTTTAATGAAAGTTTTTCCTATTTAGCTATGACTAAAATATTACCCTAACCTTCCACAGCCAAACCTTAAGCAAAGTTCTAGTTGGCTAAACCTAAAGCTAATCATAATCTCAATATTAACCAAAGTTGTTTTAGTTACCTGAACTTAAAAATGTTGTCACATGATCCAATTCTGGATGAACATTATGTTCACATTATTTTGGCCTCCAGCAACATAATAACTTCAGTTCCATAGTTTGTGCTGGACACTGCTAGGATTGAGTGATCAGTCATACAAAAATTTTATTGTATGGCATTTTAAAAGTGGTCACTAAAGAGAATGTATAACAAAAATAGTAATGTGATCATAACAGGGAAATGATTTTTGCCTGCTTGCTACCAATGGGCAAGCAAATTTTGAGAGAAACTTGTGCCAAGCATTTATGTATGCATACAGAATCATGTCATACATCATATCATATCATATCATATCATATCATAATGTGCAATAGATTCTAGACAAACTTCTAGTTTAACTGTTCATACGTACACTTTGATCGTCATCATCTCCCATCATATGGTCAGCCACAAAGCGTACTCCATCCACTGCTTCCTTTACATCAGCAGCCCAATCTGAGCTGCTTCTCTGCCTGAGGTCCTGGGTGGATGTTAAACTGCTGGGAAGGTACTCGGTGGAACGCATATCCCCTTTTCTGTTGGTGTAGCTGTATCCTGGTGGAGCAGCGACATTCTTGTTGCAAAAGTGTCCTGGGGTGGAGAAGGTTGAGTCGGAAGACAGCAAGGCGGAGGAAGACATGTTGGTGCCTGTTTTAGATGGAACTGGGTAACTCAGGCCCAGAATCGCCCTCCTGGCTCGAAGGCACCGCTGCTGACGAAGCCTCTGGCGTGCTGAGCTATTGTGAGGGCGCCTCATGAAGAGCAAGGCAGGCAGTTTGACAAGAAATATCAATTTGACCCAGGATGGCATGGTGTGGGTGCTGGGAGAGCGATGGTGGACATTCAGTACACACACACTGGTGATAATGGAGAAGGTTACGAGCACCATGGTGAACATCAGGTACTTGCCAATCAAGGGCACATCTAGTGAGGTTGGAGGAACAATCTTTGAGATTAGAAGCAGGAACACAGTGAGGGCCAGGAGGACCGAGATACAAAGGGTCATCTTCTCCCCGCAGTCTGAAGGCAAGTAGAAGACCAGGATGGCCAGGGAAGTAATTAACACACAGGGAATGATAAGGTTGATGGTATAGAAGAGTGGCTTTCTCTTGATGATGAAGTCATAGGTAAGGTCCACATAGGTGGGATCCAGAGGATTGACCGTCCGCCTGCCAGGCAGCGCCAAGATGTCCCATTCCCCACTGGGAGTGAAATCATCCATGCTGGCTACTTCTGACTTCAGCACCAGGTCGATCTCTGTGTGGTCGTATGTCCAAGACCGGAACTTGAGGGTGCAATTCTGCTGGTCAAAGGGAAAGTGCTTGACTTCGATTTTACAAGCGCTCTTGTAGATGGCTGGTGGGAGCCAGAAGATACTGCCATTGAAAAGGACAATGGCATTGGTGAAGACTGTAACCTCATAGGTGCCATCAGCACTATGAGCACAGGGAAGAGAGTGAAAAATATCTTTAGAGCCTGTGGATCAATCACTGAATGCTGTGCTATCAAGGTACCATTTCAATCAAAATGCCACTGAGGAGAAAACCATGCAACCTGGCAACTTGAGAATTTGTATTTTTTCTTTCAGTGGGTGACAGCAGTCCAAACCATTTTTGTGAATGTGAACAACTCTCCCAAGCCAGGAAACCAGAGATCGGGAAACCAGATACTCATTTTTAAACTGTGGAGCTGCTCCAAAGAATGACTTGGGAACAACAGTCAAGATAGCTGCGAAAGTACCCAAGGTGGAGGGGGTAGAGGCAGACATCACCGATAATATCTAGTTTACATCTGATCACTTATTACTTGATGCTAATTAATTTTAAGTCTTGGTTGTTCATATCCACAAACACATATTGGATTGTTGCAGAGTACAGGTTGACACAGATGAATTCTTCCATTTTAAACTTACTGAGGAAAACAAATAAAACTGAACAGAAAAAAACAGGCTAAAAATTATCTATATAACATCATCACTTTCCAATAATGCTTACTTGTTGTACAGCACAATATCAGGAAGCCAAATGTGTCTTGAGGGAATGCGTAGCTTGTCAATACCTTCATATGCTGAGGGGTCCCATGATAACCTGTAATCCACCCAGTGCTGGAAAGACAGAGAGACCTGGCAATCTAACTTTTGAGATCCAGCTATCACACACTTTGCTAGGCTCATTCCCAATTACATGCTTCATTATCACTGAAATGGAGTATGTTAGGAGCACAATTATAATGCAAGTTTGTTCCACTTTGAGAAAGGAAGATATATGATATGGTTTAATGGTTGATAAGGTATAAGATATGGATTAATTTGAGTTCGGGGGAAAGGACATTTAACAGAAGATGGGCACGGTGAGAGTATGTGATCATTAAGCTTACCTGAGTGAGCCAGACATTAGTGGTCATAATCTGTTCTCTTTCATTCTGGAAATGGAGAAATGAGGTGTATGATTGACTTCAGTGCAACTTTCATACAGGTGTGTGTGTGTGTGTGTGTGTGTGTGTGTGTGTGTGTGTGTGTGTGTGTGTGTGTGTGTGTGTGTGTGTGTGTGTGCAAATACGCAAATAACAAGTTTTTATTTTAAATGTTGATATTGATTTATCAAATAATAATCAACTGAATAATGGTACATCAGAACCATAGTGTACATACATAGTGTTTTACATTATATCTGCATACTAGTGAATACTGAACGATCAACCTTTGATAAGTTCTAACATTTTACTGTCTTGAGAATCACCCTAATATTACTCATTGCAAAGCCTTGAGAAATTCAATCCTGATATATTATGCATAAAATATAGTTGTTTCTATGCAAAGTGACTTCTTTGCAACAAATTCCTTATCCCATCCTCACAGTCCTCCTTCAAGTCCACACTGGCGTTAAAAGCATGCAGAGTGGTTTTGTTGCACAGAGGGAGTTACCAGCTCTTTTAAATATTGTCTTCATCTAAACAGTTATTTCCTGCTACTTTATTCCAAGGCTCCACTTCTCATGGCTGGAGGACACAATCAACATAAAACTAAAGAAAAACAGATGAAGGGGTCTTCCTGGCGTTCAGTCATGTTTAATCTGTCTAATCTCCACTGAGCAGAAATTAAAAGCTATTTACCTGCTGCTTTCACACAGCCTCACACTAAACTATACATGGGAAAGAATGCTGAACGAATGCTAAAAATAACTAAATCACCAATCAATTCTTAGTTAACATTTTTGTTGGTGGCATTCTCATCACATTGTTGTGACACACAGTTGCAATGAAGTGATACCAAATGCCATTTAGTGCAAAGAATACAATGCAAAAAGCTCATGATCCAAGGCTGTGAATGAGCTTTGGCCAGAGGCCAAGCAGGAGTAAATCACAGGATAAATTCAACACCCTGGCTGAAGCAGGTTTATGGCCCCTGTTAATCCAGTGTGCTGAAGTTTCAATCTGGACATGACAGAGACAGAGATCACAGTCAGCCAGATCTGTCCTTTACTTTATCCATCCATTTAGGGCTATGGCTTCTCAGCAGAGGCTGGTATGTAATTAACTGCTTGCTCAGACAACATGGGGGCTTCCTATCATTCTTTTTCTCTCCTCTCTCTTTGTGCCTTCCTTTCCTTTTTTGTTCTCCCACTCTGATTCTCCTTGTCTCTCACACACATTCTCACACAGACAAACACACACACACACACACACACACACACACACACACACACAATATATATATCTATATCTATATAGATATAGATATAGATATATAGATATAGATATAGAGATATATATATAAACTCACACAAACATACCCCTGGATAAGGAGTGGCCTTACCACACTAATGAGCTGTGCCAGAGACACTTGCAGTTTGACTGTGACTCTCTCTGTCCTGTTGATAGCAGGGCGGATCAACTTGTTGTAGCGCTCCTTACCCAACAGCCAGTTCATGAGACGCTCCTCCGAGTCAGCAGAGCCACTACCTGGTTATAAGAATGTCATTCAAAGATTGTTGTTATTTATTTGGTTTTGATGTCTTCACTTGAATAAAAAATTATGGCGTCACTATGTTATTAGACAAAAACAAAACAAATGCAAAACATGTAGCATGTTAGTGCACATTGGGGAGCAGGAGGGGATGACATGCCACAAATTAATTGGATCAAACCCATATATAAGTA
Organism: Myripristis jacobus; assembly: GCA_900302555.1. NCBI lineage: Eukaryota > Metazoa > Chordata > Actinopteri > Holocentriformes > Holocentridae > Myripristis > Myripristis jacobus. The sequence goes on from OMLB01062400.1 coordinate 40,395, forward strand.
AATGATATGTGTCTTAACTCACCGGACTGTCAGGATGCCCTGACTTTATTATTGGATGTAGGGAAAATATGAACTAGATTTAAAAAAAAAAAAAAAAAAAAAGAAAGAAAAATTGATAAAAATAATTTATGTTCATCAGTTTTTTTCCACTAAAACCACTAAAATATAACCCTTAACCTTGCCCTATTTAAAAATGTGCAGATGAATATGCATATAGTCTCCAACCAGCTCTGTGTGCACAGGATACAAAAGTCCTGTCCCGCTTTAGTTGTGAACATTGTGCCGTATTTCATAATCTAAACATGAAACAAAATATCTTCCTCAGCAAATCTCTAAGTTACACTAATATTGTTCAGGTGAAGTAGCCATTTTACGCTGGTCTTGGTTTTGCTAATGATCCTCAAAGCACCACCTTGTGAGTTGAAGGGATTGGCTGTCGGATTTGTGATGTACCAAAGCTGGCAGGCCCGGGTACCTCTGAATCTAAGATTTTCGGGGCATGCGCAGTCATTTCCACCTTCAGTAGAGGATTGTGAAAACACCTCACTAGTGAAAAATGTTACCAATATAGGGAACATGAGAAAAGCTGATTTTTTGAGTGGAGAGGGACTTTAACCCTCTTCATTTTGACCCCAGCAATTTAAACCTCCAGAAAATGATTATAATAGTAACTGTTACCGAAATTTATGGGCCAGGTACTCTATGTGTTTTGTTGACTACCTAAGTATCCCTTTAAATAAAACATAACACCCCCCATTTAGGCATCAAAGTACAGGTCTGGTTATGTTTGGTTAGGACCCTAAAGCACAGAGAAGTTTTTTGAAGATTATTGATTGAAACCTTTATTTATTCTCGGAAGACAGTTGAGGTTTCCCTCTTTTACAGTGCTGCCGAAATTACACTTTAAATTACATCAACAACAAATAAGATATACCTCATACATTATAATGACAGGAAATACACATAATAAACCGTTAATAAAGTTATAAAACTGGCATATGCAGAATATGGATGCGCCTGGACTTCAATTAAAACAGTTACAATTAGAAACACAGTGGCTATTGATAATAGAGTTAAATTCAGCATAAGAGGGTAGACTTTCCAGTTTTAAAGTGCTTTGGAGAGCATTCCAGGATTTTGGGCCATCATGAGAAAAAGCAGTCTTCCCCAGTTCTGAGCTAGCCCGGGGGACTCTAAGAAACATTAAGTCATTGGAATGGGTCAGGTGAAGACCTGTTTTCCATTCCAGTAAGGATGTGATGTAGAGAGGTTGCTTACCAACTAAGGCTTTAAAAATAAACTGAAACCAATGTTTGTTGCGCCTTTCGTTAAGCGACGGCCAACCAACTGTATCATAAAGAATGCAGTGGCGAGTATCATATTTTGCACCAGTGATAAATCTAAGAGCAGAGTGATAGACTGCATTTAAAGGCTTAAGGGTGGAAGGAGAAGCACCTCTGTAAACCACATCTCCATAATCTAAAATGGACAGAAAGACTGCCTCCACCACCCTCTTTCTGCTAATCATTGGGAAGCTGGTTTTGTTCCTATATAAGAACCCAAGTTTTTGCCTCAGTTTACTCACTAGATTTTCTATATGAAATTTAAAAGTGAATTTATCATCGAGCCAGATTCCAAGATATTTGTATTCTGTAACTCTTTCAATGCTAAATCCGTTTTTAGTTGATAAACAAAGGCTGTTGTGAGCTATACTTCTGGCCCGAGAGAACAACATGAATTTGGTTTTGCTAGCATTTAGTACAAATTTAAGGTCAATAAGTGCATTCTGTAGGGTGTTAAATGAGAGCTGTAGGTTCTCAACAGCTAGCTGTGCGGAATCTGCAATGCAGTAGATAATAGTATCATCTGCATAGAGATGAACTTGACAATCACTCAGAGATAAAACAATGTCATTAATAAAAATTGTGAATAAAATAGGGCCCAAGATAGATCCTTGTGGAACACCTTTAGTTAGAGGTAGTAACTCTGAGCGAGCTCTCCCAACTTTCACACACTGCTGTCTCCCTGACAAGTAGCTCAAGAATCATCTGCATGCATTTCCATCAAGACCAATGCTGTATAATCTGTTCAATAGTAGGGAGTGGTCAACTGTATCAAATGCTTTGGATAGATCAACAAAGTGAGCAGCACAGTGTTTTTTTCTATCCAGGGCAGATATGATGTTATTTACAACTTGAGTGGTGGCTGTGATTGTACTATGCTTTGCTCTAAAACCAGATTGAAGTGGGCTCAATATAGAGTATTCTGCTAGAAATGCTTTGAGTTGATTATAAATGGCAGGTTATAGTTCATCAGTGTCATCCACAACAGCTAAAACTAATTTGTGTAAAATGTTCATATTTCTTATATGTTTTATACAGCTAAAATAGCCTGGTGTCAATAGATCCCAATGAAACACTGCTGTGTACAAAATGTGTACAGGACATTGAAAACATATCATCATGTTAATTTTATGTTTACCCAGTTGTCCCCATTAAATTGGGAAAAGTCATTACATATAAATCAAAACAAAGAAACAGACAAACAAACAAAACAATGTTATTCATATTTTTTGAGACATTAAACAATGAATGCAGTCAAACTGACCCCAAAGATAATAGAATAATAATATGAACATTTCATGTTGTAATTTTCATAAAGAGGAAAAATAGGGCATGCTGCCCATGCCACTTTTCATTTAGTATGCCACTGTGTTTCCCTCGCTAACTTTTTAGAGTGTCAAGTCTATTGGATCAGGCGTCACATTAGGCTCTGACTGTTTGTAGCTATAGGGTTTCTTTCTGCTGAACAGGCTGTTTACAGTCAGTGGGTTCAGCAGTCCCTTTAGCCTATAGAAATCACTTAGTGAAATGTCATTAGCAAGGTGAACCATATGCTTAAGTCTGGGTGAAATTTGAAGGTGGTGTAGGTGTTGTGTAGAAAAGTACAGGTCTGTGTTCAGTGTAGAGGAGGCGCAGATGTAGTGTGTCTCTGAGATGCCAAAATTTACTGTTCAGCCTTGAGTTGTGGGCCAAATTCAGTGAAACAACAGTGATGGGAGGTAAATCCAATAACAGTTCCACTCTCAGTCAACCCACTTTCCCTGTAACATCCAAGCCTCATCTCTTCAGTTTACAGTATTCAACATTAACTGCAAAAGTAGACGCTAAATAAGATTCTGTGTACTTGCAGATGCCTAAATGCCCCCTGGTCGCTGGCATTGCGCTGTATGAGCAGCACGTTCAAGTGCTCAAATCTCAAAGGAAATGGCACCTTTCAAAGGAGGCCATGTTGTGGAAATTGTAGGACAAATGTTATGAGGGCCCATGAGCCATGTTCAACTAAATAATTAACTTTTTGCGATGAGGGCAAATACTTCTACAGCATCCTATTAGTTCTTCTGTTGTAGTGCCATTGCCTGAAGCCATATCACCAGCAGCCTCTCTTAAATGAGAATAAGTTAAGCGATTTTTGAACTCAACCCCATGTTCACTGATAAATGATGTCCCTATCAGGGCTGCGGAGAGGCCTGATTGAAACCAATGGTTAGTGCTTCTCATCTGTAGCAGAACGGAAAGAGGTCGTCCTACCTCTTCCCTCTGCTGTCTTTACCTGCGGCTGGTAACTGATGCCCTGACATTGCCATGAGATGCTGAGTCGACTCGGTCTACTCATGGGAAACACTCCAATGAGGTGAGACTCTTATTGATGGGCCCATTCAAGAAAAATCACTTCTGATGTCAGCAGCGATCAGAGTAATATTTATGGCTGCAAAAGCTGAGAGATTCATCGCCTTTACCCATTTAAAGTTGTGGCAATGTACTTCACTAAAAATTAAAAAAATAATGTTTGGCTTATATCAACCTGCTGCTCAGTTTGAATCTTTAGTCAAGCTTCTTCTCTTGCATGATATCAAACTGTGTGTATCATTATCAGGCCACAGATTCTTGTAGGTTTGTGAGGTGCAGAGTATACCCAATAGTCCCGCCCTGTGGATCAGTGCATGGCGCCATGACTGTACCCTCATCAGTCATTTGGCTGAGGTCCCATCCAACACAAGAGGAGCTCCAGAGCGCTCGTTAACAGATGGTGTGTTGTCAAAGCCCTAGGAGGCCACAGTGAAACATGCTCTGCCTTACCCAGAGGTGAAGGGCACGGGCCAGGAAGAGAGCAAAGCACTCAAACTTGTAATCAGTACCTGCTGTGAATGACCGTCCCATCAGTGTATGTGCATGTGTGTGTGTATGTGTGTGCGCGCGCGCGCGTGTGTGCAAGAGTTATACGTGTATATGCAACAGCGTTGTATAAGTCTTGTGTTGACATTATGTTGATTGAGAGTGAGGTCAGCCGTGTTAATACAACAAGTCAGCTGTTGTTGAGTTGATAAGGTCACCCTGCACAGCGCGCTGAAATACTCTATTCTAGAAAAATGCAGGGGAGAGCGACAGAGTGGAGAGGATAATGAAGTATGTGACAAAAAGGCCAAAGGTGATGTGATGTGTTACACGGTATTAACAGGACATGTTCTTTGGCCTTTTATCCTTGCCCTTCTTCCTCTTTGTCTTTTGTACTCCTTATACTCTAACTACAAAAAAGCTAAGTATTTCCAGTCTCATATTCAGTGTTTAAATCTTGTTTTTCTCAAAAACAAATGAAAAAAAAAACTCACACAAAAAAAACTGCCAGTGGCATGAGATAATCACACTTTTTTCCAATTCTAATTATCTAGTTCCCAGAATTTCCTTGAATCAAGAGTCACTTTTTCTGATACCAGTGGGCTGATCTGCTTTATTCTGCGTTGTTTTATCATATTTATTCTTGCTGCCCGAAGAATTCCTGAAACAAGTGAAACTGTGCTGGAAACAAGAGGAATTTTTTAACCCCACTGGCAGATTTTTTTCCCCACTTATATAAAGAAGCAGAAAATTTTAACACTGAAAATGAAACATAATCAGCTGCAAAAAGTATGGCAAAATATGATTATCTGTTTTAACAAGGTAGCAGGATTTATATATTCTTCTTCTTGAGCTTGCTCTTCTTCTTCTTCTTCTTCATTAATGTTTTGAGTAGCAAGCAGCGACTGGCCTGGTCAGACATGCAATGCTGCATACCTGGTGCTGAGAGGATACACATCCCTCAATTTATGTCTGAATGTTCCTCTAAAAGCTCTTACACACAAACTTACAAAATATGAGGAACACCTGCTTATTCCATGAAATACAATGATACTGGGAATTAAGGTGCAAGCTATGGATTTTGACTTCACCCAAATAAATCAGCTCATGTGAGGAGCATGCAGATGATGAAAAGGAAGAGTGGATAAGGAGAGAGTATTAAGCCTTGTGACAAAATGATTGTGGAAAAGAAGTGCAGGTCAATATTTGCTTTTGCTGTTTAGAGCCCAATCAGTTATGACCCTCTAAAATCCAAAACGCAGCCTGAGTTATGACATGTTTCCTGAGTGAACTGCTGATTTGGTGACTTCAGGCCACATTTGATCGCAGGACTGACTCATCAAATTGCCTCGAGATAAGTTGAAATGTAATAGCATCCATACCTCAGCAAAAACAGATTTTTTTATTACTTTTTCCTTATTGCTTATATGCATATGTATTTTTGCATTATATAAAAGTACTTAAACTGGATTTTGAGATTAGTTTGACTGATAAAATATTTTGAAAAAGCAGCTTTCTCTTCCAAACTCTGTAATTTCCAGTACAATGCAGGCTACCGTGTTCAACCACTGTCACTGGCTGCATTGAAAAACAATAGGTGCGCTAACTTTATCATTCAGTGCAAACAAAATGTTCACTTCAAAACGCCCCAAAATAAGAGACTCTCTCAGAGTCCACTTTAAGTTTTAAAGCTTGCAGAGGGATACATGTATTTAGAATAAGTAAGCAGGAAAACACCGAGGCTGTACTCACAATGGATCACAGTGAAAAAGTAGGCGAGGATGGGGAGAGCCCGAGTCATTTTTTCGGCACCATCTGGTCCATACGAGCTGTCAGTGAGAAACCCTCAAGGCAACAACATTCGCCGCTCTTCTCGGACATGCCGGGCTCTGAACAGGCTCCATGTACACTTCACCTGCACTGTGTCGATGCTTAAGAAGTGACTGTCTACTGCAGGGCGTGTGTCCTGATTCCGGCTGTAGCTCCACGGAGGGAACAGACTGAAGCAAATTGCCCCATGAAATTCACTCCCTCCTGCACACACATTGTTGCGCGCCGCCAACGCGCACCAGCCTATCCAAGGCGCATGGCTCTCTCCTTCCTCTGCAGGTCCTGGAACCGGTACCCGGTCTTTGATAGGCTTTTCCGTAAGTTGACACCAGCTCAGCAGCGGCGTTACCTCCGGAACTCAGGGTTATTGCTGCAGTTTGTGCCCTTCGTGATACTCTTCGGAATATTCTGTGAATGTAAAATGTATTTGCATTTTGGGAACACAATAGAAAGTGGAATCGGACGTGACACGTCTGAATTACGGGGCAAATTGATGAAACTGCAGAGATATACGTAAGTGAACAACAGCCAGGGTGTGCTCTTTGCTCTTAGCTGATGTCTGGAAGGCTTCCAATATAATTACGCCCTTATGCATTAGATCAGTGCACCTGGTGTGCCAACAGTTATTATATGGGGACAAATGTATGTCAGATCATTTGTGGATCCAGTATCTGGATCTTACACTTAACAAAAGAGCAGTCTGGACACTTCCTGACTTATCCTTAAAACACACTCTTGTAAACAGGAGTTATTTGCTTATATCTGAGGATTTCAAACTTAAATCAGGATGTTTTTCTGATTTCACCCTGAGACCAGCATGTACCCATATGTCAGCATGAGCCTAACTTTAGTCTTCACATGCACCTCTTGTCAAACGCCATGCTCAATAACAAACCCCATGACCTCTGAGCGCAGGTGCTGTCTGGCCAGGCAGATATATACTCCTGGGCCTAATTGCATTTTGTCCCACCAACAAATATTAGTTGACAATCATGGTGACGTGTGATCATCCAGTGACTTCTCGTGGGTTTGGTGAGGATGCTTACGAGTGAGTGATAAATTATTGTGCAGTCCTAGACAGGAGAGATTTAGTGAGGTGAAGTCCAGTCAGACTCATGGCAGTGCAATCTTACCAAAGCAGATTTACAGTCGCCACACTGCTTAAAACCTCATTATAATGCTCATACTGTATCATGGAACGCAGCCCCAAGGACTAACCCTCGAATTATCAATTTTAACTCTCAAGACTTTCATTCTGGATTATTGAGAGCAGATCAATAAGAGCTATACAGGATTTGACCCTCACTTGTTCTTTATCAGGAGCTGGGTGACAGGACCGTGAGCTGAACGGTGTTTGTCGACAAAGTCTTACTGCGAATCACACATTCAAAGCCCCAGTGCAAAACACAGATGATAGCTGATAACTTAATATCAAATAGCGGAGGTCAGGCACTAGGAGAGTGCAGTTTTCAGTAAGTTTTCGGGAACTAATCCTCTTCAGTTTTTCATTGATTTTCATTGTTAAATTAAGGAAGAGAAAATGAACTATAACCACTCCCACTGTATTTTCACTTTTGATAGAAAAAGGATAATTTCAGGTTTTTTGAAACTTTTGGAGCTGGAAAAAATGATCCAGGCATTCCAGATTGTGCTCCAATTTCTGAAACAGGAATGTCCTTAAATGACATGTAATTACACCTGGCACATGGGGAACATGTGTACCAACATCATGACCCATTTTTACATTTCCGCGCCTACAGATTGATTTTTTTAAATTACCTTGTACACCAGCAAATGAGAAACACGTCAAAGTTTATGTAATAATTTTCTCTCAGTCTATCAACACTCCACAAATAGACCTGACCGAACTAAATGTGACAAATGTGCCAAAATACAGACAACACAGAGTAGGTGACAAGGCCTCTATGCCTGTGTGAGGTTAATTGCTCTCATTTTGTTAGTAGATTTTGATCAACTTGAGATCTGACAGTCCTTTGAATGAGCAGTGAGGGAGAAAAAAAATTGTCTGCTCCTGTGTGGTTACACCTCGGCCTCAGAAGGAAACTTTTACAATCATGAGTTGTGAAACAGTTCTGCTCAGAAATGAACTATGAGCCAGTTCATTTCGCAAATGGCTTCCTAATTAATTATATTACACAGTGATGACAGTTTACAGGAACACATTATGTGAAATACTCCATCTCAGCAGTATAATGTCTTAGTGGAAAGCTATAGGGTTGTTTGGGGATTTAATCAAAGCCAAGGATCCCATCCCTAATATCTTAATAAATATATAGATAGATGGATAGACACTTCATTAATCTCAGGAGAGGTTTTGGAGAGTGTTGCCTTTTATAAGAATTGGAGAGTCATCTCTCTGCTTTGATTGTTTATAACCATTCAAAGAAGAAGTACAATTCAGAGAGCAGCTGAATGGTAATTTGTAGAGGACTGCAGTTGGGAGCAGCTCGTACTGAGCAGGAACACATGCAGCTGAATGAATGTCAAACAAGACAACACTGGAAAAGAACAAGTGTGCTTGGTCCAACTTCCCTGGGAGCGCTGTCTCCTAAAAATTATACTCTCATACAACTAAACTGCATTCTAAATTACATTTAGAGGGGAACGTTTTCTGTAATTGGATTACGTTTGTTTGCAATGTATCAGAAGAACATCTGTAATCACTTAGTCTCCGGGCTAGGAGGTGGATGGGTCAAACAAATGACTCTCATCCAGGCAACCCAGGTTAGAGTTCAGTGCAGAGTGACAGCGGTGTTCCTTTTTCTTTTTTGCAAGCGTTATATATGTTACCTTACTGTAATGAAGTGTGTTTTATGCCAAACTTTAACCTCTCTGACCTTAACCAAGTATTTCTGGTGGCTAAAGGTAATAAAACTGGCTAACGCATATTTGTGATATGTAAGAAACAAACGTAATCCACGAGAAAATACATTTACCCTTAAACATAATAAGAATACAGTTCCATTGTATAGGACAGTGCTCCCAGGGAAGTTAGGTTGTCCCTGGACAAATAAAGGTCAGCAAAGAGAGAGAGACATTCTCAGTTGGTTTTCTCAGATTCATAACACTCCTTATCACACATAAAGGGTGTAAAGGTTCTTTCGTACATGACAAAAATGATGTAATTGGGCATGAGATGGCAGTAGCCACTGGATTTCTGGCGCTCCCAACAGATTTTCATGTTTGTACAACCCCAACCCAAATCGCTCACTCTCCCTGTGACGTTCTTCCTGATTAATCATGGATATTCCCACACATTACCTTTTATGGGAAACAGAGACACAAACTATCAGCGTGAATGAAGTGAGATGTTTGGCAGCAGTCTTTTATTAACCCCAATAATGAGGCCCTGGAGAGAAATTCTCCCTGGCCTTTCTGAGTCATGGAGTGCACGCTTTCCGTTTTCATCAAGCAGGTGCAACAACTCAAGGCTTCAAATGCTGCTAAGTAAAAGCCGAGCAGCAGAGGGAATAGCTCTGTTGCTCCACATTTTACTGAGCAAGCATTTTAACACAGTCACAGAAAAAATATTATCTACAGTTTGTTTTTGTCATGGCATCTTTTTAAGAATATAAGAAATAATTATATCTAATTCAGGCGCTATCTCATATTTTTTCTCTTCTCTAATCTACCTTATGTGCATTCATCATGGCATATCTCTTCACTCTGTCCCACTAAGGATGAGAAGATGGAATCAGATAAAATAAGAAAACATACTGTGCAATATGATAAGACAAAACTTTAATCATCCTTGTGGAAAAACTAGGTCATTTCAGCAGCAAACAGTAAGGGAATAGTGTGAAGAAAAATACCATAGAATCATATCATCAGATCAATGTCAAATATTGTTCATTGATTTCTTTTATAGTTTGTTTTAACTTACTTAGGATAAATTGTATTGCAAATCCTGAAACAATATTACTATCAGAAATGCTGGCTGCCCTGGGGAGTACTTTTTTTTTTTCAGGACCAGTAAGAGCAGCACTTGGTTTAGAGCAGCTAATAGACATCTTGCAAAAAAGGGTTCCTTCTTGTTTCATATTATTAACCTCTTGAACTCAGTCAATCCCATCATTGGGTTTATCATTATAAAAACATTCTGCCTGGCTCAGCGTTGTTCAAACCTGCAGAGCTTTATTTTAAATTCTAGTGGAGGTCCCAAGGTTTCCAAAGACAACAAATATGCCCAGCTCAATTACATGGAAATGTGCATGAAAAGATGCACAAGACATCTATATATTTTCTCTCTGATGTAACGGCGCAGCCATAAAACCATAAATATTTCATTCAATATGAGCATGATGTAGCTTCAGTGAAGAGTTGCGACCAGCAGATACAGAATATCTATGTGATATTGTTGCATAAGATGGAAAAATGTGTTTTTTATTACCTTAAGAAGCTACTTAAGGACAAACTTAAGGGAAAATCGGTGTTCAGTGGGCTAATTTTCAAAATACCTGCCCTGAACTGAAAATCACTCAATCCACAACATCCACTCCAGTTGCACTGCATAGTGGGATTGGCCCAGACGACTAAAGAACGTAAATCCTGCAACCCTGCTGTTAGTGTTGAATGCAGCTCATGACACAAAAATCTTTTAGGACCATTAACGTTGTCTAATGTGCCTGGCTATTGGCTAACATCTCATTTTGTAGTTGTACTACATGTGTATTGTTTATTTACAATCTTTTTCATTCCAGTGCAACTATTAAATGGCTATTGTGGAGCTACAAAGATGGTGCACTACTGTATTTGCAGGCAGTGACATCTCCAGTAGCATTTTAAATACTTATTTTATGCTGCTTACAACAGAACAGTGCACATCAGATCTTTGTTCATCAACATGATAAGTAACCAGTAGTAACGAATGAGGGCAACATCCACAGTATCCATACAGTAGATGCAGCCAACAAAATGTAATGGTTCCTTCTCATAACAGTGAAATATTTTCTTTCTCTCAATTCTTGGCCTGCATTTTAATATTATTGCTTTACAACATTTGCAACTAAAATTATATATGATCTTGACCCTGCTATTTAAAAGGTAGATTTTCTAGACATCTTGGCTGGTGTGCTCAGATGTCTGCAGAGATCCTGATGTTTTGGCTCGGATGTTGGGGAGGTTATCACTGAGTTTACAGCACTCACAGCCTTGGCTCGTGTCCTTAAATCATTTTAATCAAGTTCGCCCTGGAGAGAAGCCTGTCTGGACTCTCCGAGGACACAGTAAAAACAGAAAAAAAAGCTCAGAAAACAGCTGACGATCTGAGCTTATCTGGTAGACTGAAGCACCTCTTAAGTGCTGAAGAAATGCCGCAGGACTCATTTCAAAAGAGCTGCATCGAGTTCAGTGCAGCGAAACAGCTCCAGAACCCCCGTGGAAACCCACACACAGCACCCAGTTTATCTCAAGATGAGTAGACACACAACGTTTTGGTCCTATGGTGTTCATTAGCTGTCCTTGAATGACTTGGTCAGTCCAGCAGTATGTCTTAACCGTCAGCCTGGTGTCACTTGCTGGCATTTACTTGAGTAATTGTCTTGACATTATTGAAGGGCTGGCAAAGCACCTCCCCGTTTGGATGCAAATAGAAAGCTACATTCTCAATCTGGCAGATCTGTTATACACCAACAGCTTATTTATTTAATTCCTTATACAGAATAATAAGCATGTGGGTAGGGTTCAGTCGTTAGCACTGTCACTTCACAGCAAGGAGTACTTGGGTTTGAATCTCGGCCCTGTCCCTTTCTGTGTCAGGTTTTCATGTTCTGCCTGTGTGCGATTAGGTTTCCTCTGTGGGCAATTTAGAGTCTTCCCTTCACCAGACTGAAACCTCCAGTTACACATAGCTGTAAATGTCAGCAGTATTGGGGGTAGACAAGTTACAATGTAACCAGTTACAGTAATCAGATTACTTTTTGCACTAATGAGTAATTCAGCTTGTTTTTTTTCCCCCAAGTGTAATCAGTTATCTGTTTCTTTTGGCAACTTTTTATTCAAATCCATTAAGTTAAAAGGAATATCTGGCACAGCAATGGTACATGACGTATTAGCATTGAAGTGGCAGTTTGTTTGTGTAGCTTACTGATGCTGATGAGGATGTTACTGCTAAGCCACCAAGTTGTCAAAATGGAAGAACATGTGACATATAAGGTGGAAATGTTGGGTCAGGGTCAGCCATGCCGCTATGTTGTTGTTGTGCCTGGTAACTGGTGTAACAGAAAATTGCATCTCGTAATATTTACTCTATGTGAGTTTGGATTTCTTTTTCTAAGAATTGAGAATAAATAGATTCAAAGCATGTTATCATGATTCAGGGTGAGTTGCTGTTACTTGTTACTTGTGCATTTTTTGTCAACAAACAATGAAAACATTTGATAAGTCTCAGTCTCAGTTGTTTCAATAAACTGTAGTAAAAAGATTTTTGAGATGATAGATCACTCAGTAAGAGCTTCTTTCTCCAAAGCAGCACTGACATCACCAAAACAAATTTAAAAAGCCCTCTTTAATGTGGGCAACTTAATAGTACTCTTAATTTTGATAACGAGTAAGTAAGTAAAGTAACTAGTTCCATCTATCTATCTATCTATCTATCTATCTACACAAATATGAGATGATCCTGCACTCTGTCATGACCAATAAGTCCAGTGTCATATAGTCCAGTGTCAAATAGCAGCATTTACTTGACTTATGTCCGTTTTTGCAATGTGAGAGGGGCCTGAGATCTGTGAGATGCATGACAGGTTGATGGTGGGGGTCGACATGAAAGACTGAAAATGTGTCTGTGTGTGTGTGTGTGTGTGTGTGTGTGTGTGTGTGTGTGTGTGTGTGTGTGTATGTGTGTGTGGACGGACAATGAAGACAGGTGATTTTTCTGTGTGCCAGGGAAGCCTGATGGAAGAGAAATGGCTAATCTAAGAATTGCTGCTGTTGCAGTACCGTGTTGCACCGCTGCAGTCCCGCCCTGTGAGGGATATATATCAAGCAGGCAGTTCATTACCTGGAGTGCTTGGCTGCTATACCAGAGAGCCGCAGCCTCATGTGAAGATATTGATTCTCCACCATCCATTGCCTGCAGGGGAAAGACCCATTTCATGGATCTATGCAGAATGTTTTAGTGTTATGATAATATATGGATACAAAAATAGCTTTTTTATCTATAGGTCTGTATGCATGTGTGACTGTGGGTCTGCACTTGCTGTGCATATGCACTTACTGTGTGTAAGTGCATGCTGTAAACATAAGTGCACATGCGCTGATATTCTCCCATCCCATCAGTGTCTCTGTCTTATAATGAACCAGGAAATTCAAGATACAACTTGTAATTCATTCAGTGACATAAAATAAAATAAAATAAAAGCATTAATAAAAAAATAGAAATTGTATGTGTAGTTTTCACACACTCAACACGCAACATGAGTATAGGCTCGGATTCAAAAGGAAAAGCAATATTTCATTGAGACTTTGTCAAATAAAGTCTGTCCACTTAGGATTTAGTTTAAACCATGGGACGATATCATGTAATATCCAACGGTCAAATCTCCAAGTAAGCCAGGAGAGGACAGAAATATTAGCCAGTTCATTGCGTTCTGCGCCCCACTGATGGACAGACAGGTGAGCCCACTCCCGAGGGCATCTTTCATGCAACTAGAGTGAGGAAGATGAATGGTCTAACTCAGGTGGAAACCTCCAGATAGGCCAGGACTTAATGTGACCTCCTGAATGTATGCTGCAGTGCCATTCTTTACAGCTCAGGGAGAACCATAAAACCTCACCTGTCTCAAGGCGCAGCCCCACAAATCCTGTGGGGATCAATTGGTCTGGGCCATCCCTGATGTTCTCTGCGCCCAGAGGCCTGATTTATTTAGAGCTGGCCTCCTGCTTGTGTCCATGGCTGAGGAGCTTCTCTGGGCATCTTAGCTATCAAAGACTTCAGTGGACTGCAGAGAGAATTGAAAGTTGAAATTTGCAGAATTTAAAAACATCATAAATTATAAATTGCACCAAGAGGCTGAGAATGCAAGACATTCCAAAAGCTCTCTAATTTTGTTTACATTTGTAAAAGGTACCACAGGAACTCAAATGAAAACATAGAAAAAGAGTACAGGAATAAACCCTACAAGGTGAGATTGAACCACAGGTGTCAGAGCAGTAGCCAAGGCCGGGGTGCAAGCCGCATGATCGTGCCCCCCACCGCTGCCCTCCCGCCCTGAAAAAAAGAAAAGAAAAAGAAAAAATGACACAGTCCTGTGCGCAGCGGTGAACACGCCAGAAAAACACACTATAGCCTACTGTTTCATTATTGTGCTTGGCTACATAATAAATTAAAGCTTTAAGTTACATTTCAATTCAATTTCATTGTAAGTTACATGCTTTACAACAAACACACGCCTGCAACTGCATTAACTACATTTTTCACACAAATTCAAAGTATTCTGTGTTCAGCACCACAGAGAGTGACAATGACATTTTGGAACCAACCTCAACTTAAGAGCACCACTGTAGCTAACAAATCAATTTACAATGATATGATTATGATTACAATTGTCACGGCAGCCCATCAGTACAAATCCATACAAGTACAAATTCAGTTCCACGTAGGGTAGTAGGCCTACTCACCACTTTCAGAAAGGGACTTGACGTACCTTGCGCTCTGCAAACTCATCTACTACGCGTTGTATGTCCAGTTTCCTCGCCCAATCACTTTCAGCTGACAACATAGCAAGTCCACTGAGTCTCTCCTGTCCCATTGTGCTTCTCAAGTAGTTTTTTAATTAGCTTCAATTTAGAGAATGAGCGCTCAGAGGTTGCGACAGTGACAGAAAGAGTAAGAAATAATAGAAATGTGCAAACCTCACTGAATATAGAGGTCAGTGCTGGATGATTTACAATCAGCATTTTACTACAAAACATGAGCGTAAAGCCTAATTTATGCTGTGTTAGAAAACAGCCGACCTACAGGTCTTGAATGTGTCGCATCCGTGGTGCGCTGTGATTATATAGGTCGATTAATTTCTCTGCGCAACTCGGGCGCAACAGTGCATAAAGTTGGTTTAATCCCTTTGTGATCTGGGTTTTACATGTACAGGCTACCCATACAGGCTTACAGGTGATGAATCGTTATCATGATGCTTTAATTAATGGGCCCGCCCGCTGCCTGCTGCTTGGCATGCCAAGAGGCGGTGCTGTAAAGTGCATTTAAATTCTAAATAAAATAACGGTCCATGATGGCCGGGCCCCTGGCGTCCTGGGCCTGGGTGAGGCTGCCTACCCAGCCCCGGCATATGCAGCCTGTGACATGGGGTCGTGAGTAGGCATTGGTTTGTTTTAAAGGGGTCATGAGTCAAAAAGATGGAGAATTACTGTCCTATAGTAATTTGAGTAATAGATTTGATGCTCCTATAATGTCATTACACTTACATGAGTCATCAGTCACATGATGGGACATGAGTCATTAGGCAACCATTTGATATTTTCTGCTGTATTAACAACAGATGAAAGCAGTTCTTTGCGACATATGAAACCAGTTCTTTGGAAAGTTATTAAACCCAAATTGTCTTCATCACAGGTCAGATTATTCTGGTGCTCTTTTTCTCCAGTTGTCAGCCTGTCAGGTGCTTTGGTTGCTCTTTCTGCTGAAAATTTTATTGGTTTTGGTGGTTGTAATCATTCAAACAATTTGGTTTGAAACATAAGTTACCTCAGTCACTGGTAGTGGACAGTAATCCTCTTCAGCAACTGTCCATGGTGCTGAAATGCAGTCGGTCTAAAGGTAAATGTCCTTCTTTGTTAGACTTTGTTCTTTGTTCTTGTTCTTGTTAGGCATCTCTCAATCTCTCTCTCTCTCTCTCTCTCTCTCTCTCTCTTTCTCTCTCTCTCTCTCTGTTTTTTTTTTTTCGTCTGGCCAATTACCAGCTTGACATTCAAAAAATTCATAAGATCTCAGCTTGGAATAAAGTTAAATTAGTTACTGGTGGTATGAACAATGCAGAGCGTTCTCACAGCTAACACAAACTACCTATCTAATGAACTATTTATAAGGCTTACTTAGTTTTCCTTATAAGGTAACCGTGGCCAGTGTCTGATTATAATGCCCCTCAAACCCTGTGATTTCCTCCATGAAAGGCTGATGTTGGCAATATTTAAGTCAAAATTGTCAAAATTGCCACTTAGTGAACAAATCATTTTTGTGAGCAGAAATGTAGTCACGGCAAACAAAGCCATGCACATCTGAGGTATGTATCTCCCAGTGAAAATAAATGAATAAAAAACAAACAAAAAATATTGGCAATTGGCCAGCACTGTTGCCCCCCTTATGGTAAAATTTGCTCTGGCACCACTGGAGTGAGAGCAGAGCAGCTTTACCGAGTTGTTGTTCAGGTGCTCGATCTCATCAGGCTGACAGGCCGATGAGAAAAAATGAGAATCATTAAATCGTTTTGGGATAATGATGATTGCTTGTCCATGCATGCATCTTAAGCAGTATCAATGTCTTTCAAGAAAGGAAACTAATTTTCTGTAAACTGATGACAGTATGGTGCACACCTGTGTATTTAAAGAAAACACACAAACCACAGAACAAACACCTAAATGGTCCTCCTGCGTTAACAGGCCTGTAAAATTGATTCCATTTATCATTTACCAGGTCAATTACATAGGTACTACTTACTGACATGCATCCCCACTGTCACAGCTGACTGGAATCAATTCTTTCTGCCCTAGATGAGATCTTAATGTGTTCAGAAAGGTATGTCTAAGAGCTCCTAGCCAAGAGCCTGATCGAAGCAAAGCCTATTCAAACTGTCTGTAAATCTTTTTGTTGTGCTTGTTTGGTTACAGGGAAGAGTTTAATGTAACAATGCAAAGGCATTCAAAAACAGACAGGGAGAGAGAAGGGAGACTAAACAAGACAGACAGACAGACAGACAGACAGACAGACAGACAGATAGACAGATAGATAGATAGATAGATAGATAGATAGATAGATAGATAGATAGATAGATATGAGATGCTGTCTGCGGTACACATGAGGAGAGTAAGTGGGCTGTACCTTCATTTGCACACTGAGCCGGCTAAGGGTTGTTGAATGGAGATGGACATTGGGGCTGAACTGCTGAAGCACCCAGTTTATTACTGCATAACCTCAGCTGTCTGCAGACAGACACTCTGATGTGATTTAAAAAAGAATGACAAGTGTTTCATAAAGGCCAAATGATTTTAAATTTGCCCCCACATGTCCTCAGACATTATGAAATAAAGACATCATGGCGATGCACCATCTATACTTCAGGAGGGATTTCACAAAAAAAATTCTGTCAAACATTCTAATAAAGTCTGGCAAGATGTGAACACAATTAGTGTACAGATTATTAGGGTGTAACTGAAGCAATTATGGAAAAAAGCAGTTCTTGCTACATCACTACTTACTATATATCATAAGCGTGAGGGGAAATGATTGAAAAAGTGAGATAATTTTCATTTCATTCTTATTACCTTTAGGAGCCAGGCAGGAGGCTGATGTCAGGTTTGAAATTGTTTTAAATAACACAAAATTAGCCAATTTCCCCTCTAGGAAGAATAAAGTAATTCTGATTTCGAAAAGTGGGTAATGGATGCCAAAACAGTGCTCTACCCTAAGCAGTTGGGGTTTCAACCAAAGATTCAAATTTGGAAAAGGAGGAGTTATGATTATGTCTTAATGCCCCACAAGATTTACAAAATGGTTTGTTGCAATGTAAAATGTGGGTAAATTGTTGTAAAATGACCAAACATTCAAAATCGCTGGTATGATGCTGTAAGCACAATGTCTCGGATGCCTTTGATCAGATTTCCATCAAACTGCAGGGAATGTTGGATCTTGTTTCTCTGTCCTGGAGTTTTCAAGATGACACTGATCGCTCTAAGGGATGCATCACAACATCTAAATGTATGTAGATCACACACAATATATCAGTTGCTGCTGATAGCATTTTGATGAAATTTCAGTGAGTAACTGTCTGTTGCTTTACTATTTAATTGTCTGTAATTGTCTTGATGCCAATAAATGACGCCTCCTCTTTCCCTTTCCCTTCCATATGCAATCAATCAATCAATCATATTTTCGATTTGTAAGTAACATTATTACATATGTAAGAGCTTTGACATATTTCAGTGAGACTTTGTCATCCATGTTTCAATCATTTTGTTGGGTTATGTACTTCTTTTTTAAATCAGTTTTTGCAGTGAAATTGAGTGAAATACCCACTCTGACAGTGCAGCGTGCTAAAAACATATGAAAGTATCTGAGGCAAGGCTATAATCAGTCCACTGGATTCATTTGTGTTAAACAGGAAGAGCAGAAGACGCTGGTCCTGGTCAGACATAATGATGATGGAGTAGGTCTGACAGTGCAAAATCTAGCGTTATTGAACCCTGGCAGCTAACTTGTCTCCTGAGGCTCGTATTAGGATCAGACCTGAGCAGATTGAATCAATGCCTATCAATGCTGGACATGGAAATGACCCGCCTGAGCCAGTAGTGTGAGAGGGGGAATACACCAGTGCAAGGAGGGGTTGGGGTCCTAGTGGGAGGATAGATCTGTAAAACCACAAAATTGAAGCCACTGCCAAATGAGGTACATTCAGAAAATTCTTATCACTCATTGGTCCCAGATAGTCAGAGATGAGCAAATGGCCCTGCTGGCTAAAACTAGCCAAGAAAACAAAAAGAAGAGTGTTCAGGCTAGACCCATTAATGTAATTGTTTTGGCCTTTTCTGTTTCTCTACTGTACTCTGCACTCTGGCATGAATGTATCCCAAAATGAAAGCTTGGCAACTCATAACAATTGGCATTTAAGTTGGAAATACTGTTTTTTCCCCCCCAGTTTATCCACTCTCGTGCTCATGATTCACTTTTACAACAGCACATGGAAGAAGGAAAATCACACTTCAATTGCACCCTGGCCTTGCTGCAGGTAATGTAGTGTCATTTAAGAAAGTTCCTTGAGTGGGGTCATAAAGAAATTTCAATCATTTCAGTTATCAGAAAAGTGGTTTAATCAGCCCTTCATGAAATTACAAAAAAAGAAACCTAGACTTTTAGATTTTGCTGTGGAAACTGTATTTATCTATCTGTTATGGTCTCTGTTAGGCCATATTTTTTCCTTGTGTTTTTCCTGTGTTTTCCCCTCTCTTGTGTTCTGTGTTTGTGTGGCATGTGTGTATCTGTCTCTCCTGGTTCCTTGCTCCACCAACACACGTGCCCCTGCTTGCCATCGGTGCACCTTCCTCTCATCTAGTCATCAGCCCTGCAGTAGAAGAACCCGGCTCTCACTCCCAGACTTCGCCAGATCGTTGCCTCAGCTACAGTGGTAGAAACGCATCCAGCCGCCAGGACCCCCATATTGTTTATGTTGCTATTGATTCCTCCGTTGTCTGTTATTAATCCTTGTCTCCTTGTGCTCCAGGATCATCTCTCCACTCTGCCTGCCTGCCTTCCTCTGTTCTAGTGACTCCCCAGTCCAAGTCATATTACCTAACTCCAGTCTTGTATATAGTATTTGAAAGCGATACTTGTTAAAAGTACAAGTATCTTACCAGAAAATGACTTTGGTAGAAGTTAAAGTCACCTTTTAGAAATTTACTTGAGTAAAAGTCTTAAAGTACCTGACATTTACTGTACTTAAGTATCAAAAGTAATTTTCTGATATTTTCTGTACTTAAGTATTAGAAGTAAAAGTAAAAGTATTTAAACAAAGTGAGCGGTTAGAATTTTGATAATGAATTTATTGTGGCTTCCTTACAGTAAAAGCAACCTGGGTACAGGAGAAAAAAGCTTAAACTTTTTAACATTACCGTTAAACTTCTGTCACCATCAGCAGCTCTCTCTCTCTCAACCTCCCTGTTTGGACAAACTGAACGTGGCAACTGGCAACAACTGTCATGAGAGCGAGTTATTATTTGAAATTATAAAATGGGTGCTTCCCATCCTTAAATGTGATTGGCTGAGCCGTGTTCCATGCCGTTGTAAAATCAGTGTAACCCACTGGTAGACCGCAGCACAAAATGCATGCAGCTTGCATGCAGCTGCTCAGCCATGGAAACCCATGCCATGAAGCTCCTGGCACACAGTTTCTGTGCTGATGTTGATGCCTGAGGAAGTTTGGAGCTCTGCAGTTATTGAGTCAGCAGAGCGTTAGTCACTTTTACACGCTATGCACCTCAGCACTCGGCGACCCCGTTCTGTAACTTTATGAGGTCTGCCCCCTGGTGGCTGAGTTGCTGTGGTTCCTAAACGCTTCCACTTCACAATAATACCACTTAGAGTTGTTCTTGCAACAGTGGCATCCTATTACATTACTATTACAGTACCACACTCACAAATATATCTATCTATCTATCTATCTATCTATCTATCTATCTATATATCTATATATCTATATATATATATATATATATATATATATGTATGTGTGTGTGTGTGTGTGTGTGTGTGTATGTATATATATATATATATATACATATCTATCTATCTATCTATCTATATAGATATAGATATAGATATATACATACAAGCACTTAAACAATAGAACATAAATCCAGCATTAGTGATCTAACATTTAAATAAAAAATGACAAGTTTTCTTGTCATTTAACTTTTATGTATT
>OMLB01062401.1:0-26259 GCA_900302555.1 Myripristis jacobus
TTTGGATTTTTTTTAAATAACTCAAAAAAGTCCTATCATAGTGCAGACAAATTCTAGTATATTTGAAGACCGTGCCGACAAACTGTGACCATCTTGATTTGTTATAAACACAAACAGACGCAGTGAACAGTGCCGCTTTACCTTCTCCTGAGATAGTGAGGCGTGTTGCACCATTCGTGCTTCCCCTCTTTGGAAATACCGAGTCGATTCTTTGGGCATCTGGAAGGAAAATAAATTGCAAAATCGGTCTTTTTTGGAGAAAGACGTACATTGATCAGGAATTTTAGAAGCCTGATAGCATAATGTCACAGAAAATCCGTGCTACAGTGATAACATAGCAGATAAAAACTGGATATGACCCGAGAAGGCCATTAAAACACAGTAGGCTAGAACACCACAGTAAATCTGTGTAGGAGATTATGCCAAAAAAAAGTGATGTATTATCATACGGGGTGATTTGGATTCGTTGATAAAAATAAATTTAAAAGCATTAGTAACAGATTTAATCAGTGATGCTTTGCTCCAGTTGCCTACTCACAGCAGCAGCAGCAGAGCGCCAGGAGGAGAGCCAGGGGTCGGTGCAGCCGCGGCGAGGCGCGCTCCATCCCGGGACGTTTACCTGCTGTGATGTTCCTCAGCTGATCCGGCACGGCCCAGGTCTGCCACAGAAACCCACCATCAAACAAGCAGAACCAGGGAGAGGTCTTATTTCACACACCCAAGTTTTCCGTGCTTTTAGGAAAATCAACACAAAGCACAAACCCTTATCATATCCCTTATCCCTCATCCCTTATGATAAAGTTGTAATGTAATGTAATGTAATAAACCTAAGAGGCTCACTATGAAAATTCAACAGCCGCGGTGTCAGAGCTAAAAAACAAAACAAAAACGTGAATCAGTTCTTATAACTATAGCAGCGGGAAAACACCATAAGTTATCAGAGGGTCACAAAACTTTACACTGAGTGATTTTCCAATATTAACATCAGTAGCAATGCCAAAAAATGTTGAAAAGTGTAAGAATTGCAAACAAGGATGAACAAGGCTAATGATCAAATTGTAATGAGGATAAAAACTAAAATAATCTGAAACCAAGTGCTGAAAACTCATTTACCTGTAAATGCAAATGTCCAGAGAGAGAGAGAGAGATTCACTGTGTGTGTGTGTCCCACTGTGTGTGTGTGTGTGTGTATGCAGGAAAAGCAGCACTTAATACTGATAAGTGACGTCCCACAGCTGAAACTGGGAGGGCACTGTTAAGACTGTCCACACACACGTAACCCTGTAACAGTTAGGTAAAAGGATCCACAAGACCATAAAACAGTTGTTCAAATAACAAAATGGGTCATTAAAACGGGAGCAGTTTCATAATTTCATAAATTTAAAAGCCCCTGTAGGTTAAATTTTAGTGATTTTTTACTGTGGCACGTCTGCATTTCAGTGTCACTCTATTTGTCATAGAAGATGACAGAGGCACATGGTTCTCTTTAACAGATTTTTGTGTGTGTTCCCTAATCTGCCCCTCAAATGGTCAAACCTGGGCGTAAACTCTTGCACCAAAGGAACGCAGTTAAAAACATTCTCACTTCAGCTACGTCATTTTAACCAAATTGTGCAATAATTAAAAAGAATGCCCAGCAAAGTAAAAGTCATGTTTGATTAATCACACTGTACTGGACACCGAAATTGGTTTGGTGGTTTACTAGACATGCTGAGCAGACAGAAATGACACTCCTAATAAAAATATAACCTCTGCATTAATCATCACGCGCCCACTCGTCTGTGTCCTTTCATCAGCCTCTCTCTCACTCAACTTCCTTTCCAAACCCCTAGATAGCCAGAAGGAGTGTGACATCACTTCCTGCATATGGATGTGTCATTCAGTTGTTGTCAAGAGTCTGAAATGGGGAGCAGTGACAACATCTTAGAGGGTGTAAATCACACATGATTTTACCGTATCACAAAGTCAGCTGCAGTACGGTTTCAATTCAGTGCAATTCAGGGGCTGATGATCCAAATGAAACAATACCATTATGCCCATTTTACACAATCAGTTTCATTACAGTGCTGTGGTCAGATTCAACATTTTCCTGGGTATTTTATCTCGTCAGATAAAATGGTTGTTTTGGTGTGGGATTTGTCAGTTGACCCGTCTTTCCTCTGAAATCCACAATAGTTCCACACTGCTGTTTTTTTTTTTTCCAGGGAGGGGAGTAGATATCCTTATTTTGTTTTTCTTGGCTGATGGCCGTGGCTGCCAGTATCTGCCTGGCACTGTTTGAAATGTTTAAGAAGATGGGAATTTCTTGGGAATTTCCAAATAAAGACATATCTAAGATGATGGTATGGATTGTTGCACTCTCACTTAACAGCTGGAAAAAGGCATTAAACAAGCAGCCTGCCATGTGCTGCTGTCATCCCAAAATGTTAACAATAGACAAAAGGGAAATGGAGATTGTCACAAGGAGAGCAGGCAAGGTGACCCAAACGCAGACCAGGGAGGCAAAGCTGAGACTTTGAAGTCTTTGCAGAGGTTTGGCGTCTGGAGCTCAGGTGTTGACAGAGCTAACAGAGCAGCGACAGGCCGAGACGAGAGGGAACTGGCCAAGAAGCAGAGAGGAAAGTAACTCATTAAATTTACTCGTGCTACTGTCACTAAGTAGCTTTGTGTGTATTTTTTTTTTTTGAGTACTTTCAAAAGTTAGTAATTCTACTTTTACTTAAGTACACTTTTGCTGAAGTATTGTACTTGTATACATTTTAAATCACATTCACTATACAGAGGGTAAAATCTGTATGCTCTCTGTAAGCAGCAGAAACTAGACCCGCATAAACTGGCAGATTATGGGGCCTTTCACAGTAAACGGTCAGTTAGCAAAGATTAGAGGAGTAATCTGGCTTTACTTGTTTGATGCACATTTTTCCAAAATTTCCAGTAAAAGGAATCTCGTTTGAACTTTGTGCTCTCGTCCTTTTCAGAATTTCATTGTACAAGATCGCCTCTGTTGTGTCTAAAAAGTAACTTGGTAACTTTTACTCCGAGTACATTTCACATGAGTTACTTTTACTTGGAGAAGATTGACACAGTTGTACTTTTATTTGTACGTAAGTTAAAGTATCATCACTGTAACAATACTCTTTCCACCACTGCTAACAATGACCTGAGAGCCAAATTGGACTGAATTGATTGGCTGGGAGAGGGCAAATGATGTGGCTCATGCAGGGAAACAAGCTGGGTGAGACTATGGGAGAACAGGAAGGACAAAAAGGCACAGCAGAGACAACGAAGCCACAGGATTGCAACAGGGAACAACAAGAACGCACAAATGACACATGTTGGGTGTCAGCCAGCTTGCTGAAGTGATAAAATGTCCCTATACTGATCCTCAAATAAGGGAAATTCACTTTGAGGCGTATTTAATCGCATCAACTGTAACGGGGTGCTTGTTCTGTGCAGCTGATCAAAGGAGGTCGAGCGAGATGCGCTGATAAACGTGTATCATGCATCAGGGTCTGAACCTGCTGAACAACATTTCTGCTCGAGGTTCTTCCCATTACACACTCTCAGACCTTGTGGAAAAGGCACGTTAGCTGATGTCATACACCATAGGCAGCCTCTGACAGAGAGATACCGCTCCTCTTGGTGTGTGCGTGGCAGTCTGGTATCTCCTCTGATGGAAAGACACACAGCAACACTGACTGTCAGGAAACCGTGAGGGATTTTTACCTCAAAGGTCTCTCACTGTTCACAGCATGAAAAAGTCTGACATGGAAAACATGCACTGCATATTATCTGCACCAAAAAAGCTCAGGTGAGATCTGTGCAAAAGTCATTGTCAGTGTTTCAAAGAGATGCTGCGGCGTCTAAATGCCAAGTTCATCGGGGCAGATAATAAATCATGCAGCGATATGGGACTCCATCAGAACATCAAAAGCATTTCCGCAAAGATATTTCTGGGCTCGCCTTACATAAGGTCCAGAGCAGATAATGGTGCTTGTGTCACTTTTGTTTACAGCTATTTTTAGCTCAAGCAAGCCGTCATGCCACATTCCAAGAAAACGATGGCGAAAGGAAGATGAACCGTTTGACTTTGTTCCCCTTTGAGGAACAACTCATTCGTTCATCACCAACAAAAAGGTCATTAGGTCATGAGGTGTCTTTCTTTTGATTGTACCATTTCTGTAGAAAAACATGACAGGACTAGCATTGACCAAAAATAGGCATAGCTTTATTTCTTTTTTCTCCAAAAACGCATAACAATAAACTAAAATCAATAGCAAAACACATGATAAAAAATAAAAATAACACTTCAGCGTTGCTCACAATGAGAACAAACATCTGTATGAGTTTTTTTTTTGTTGTTTTTATTATTGTGGACCTACAGTGAGTAAAAAAACGCCTAAGACTGGAATCGTCTCCTTCACAAAGTTGCATGTTGAGCTAGAAAAGCTCTGATTCTCTGCAGGAGTTCTTTCTTCACGCTATCGGGGACAAGTGCTGCACAGGACAGAGGGGAGAAAAAGAAGAATACAAATTACAAAATCATAACATAACTTCACATAACCCATTGCTTTTGAAATGCAGTAAGTGGATTCAACTTGAATTTAGATCAAATGGAAAGAGAATATAATCATTTCTACAATTTAGTGAAAACTGATTACTCCATCAGTCCAGCAGCAGAAAGGGAAGGCATTATAATTCAGCTAACTGATGATCTGATAATAATCTTGAGAATCAATTTATCATTTTAGTCATACACCAAGTAGAAGTACCAAATATTTGGGGTTTACAGCTTTACAAATGTTATGTTATTTGCTTTATTCCCTGTTTCATATCATTTCAATGTCAACAGGCTATGTTGGAGCTGTTTTGATGGCAAATCAGAGAAATTTTAAGACATCACTTTCTACTCTAAGTTTAATTCTATATGTTGTGAAGGGCATTTGCTGTTTTTTTTTTTGTTTTTTTTTTTGCATTTTCTAACTAAATAACCGATTCACTGAAAAAGAGACCTCATATTTTTGGCATGATAGGTTTAGGTTTATTTTTTGCACAGAAAATGAATGTGTGATGTGTTTAAGTGAGCGTGGGGATAGTGGTTAGTAGTAATAACAGCTATACATAAGAATAATAAATATTACTGCAAAAAATACGGACACAGAGTGAAATGAAAAAAACACCGTGTGATACTTTTATGCTTGTGAATGAATGGGGCAAAAAAAAGCGACAAAGAAGTGTGTGTTTGAGTGTTTGATGTGTGTGAGCCGCTGTGCGAGTCAGTACCTCTGCCTTTGGGTGTGACTTCTGTGACCAGGTCCTCCACTGTGACGTGCTCCAGGCCCTTTTCCCTGATTACGTCTGAAACAAACGTTTATTAAGATTTGTTTTAATAATGCCCGTGTTTCAGGACGTGGCGCTCGCTCCCTGCCTCCCTCATGAGTGACGGGACTAATCTGCTGTTTGTTTCTCTCTGACTGACTGCTGCATTTAACTCAGCGGAACTTTATTTATACAGCACCTTTGCACAGTGCACAAACATATAAAATAAAATAAATATTAAAAACAATGTACAACAATAAAATAGCATGCTAGACTAAAATTACAACAATAAAAATATTTAATATTAAAAACAAATATGAAAAAAACAATAAAATAATATTAAATGAAATAAAAACAAGGATAACAAATAGTTATGAAAACCAATGGAAAAATTACAGCTATAACATTAACGCCAAAATAAAAGCCAGATCAAAAAGGTTGGTCTTCAGATTCCTTTTGAAAACTCTGATATGCAGGGGAAGTGTGTGCCATGAAAACAAAAGGCAGCCTCACTGTGAGTGAACTGACACACACACACTCTCTCTCTAACACACACACACACACACACACATACACACACACAATACCTTTGCAGTGTGCTTTCAGCTGATCCTTCCAGCCACACTCCACCAGCTTGGCCCTGAGCAGCTCTTTCAACCTAAAGCCACACATTTTGTTGTTTTGTTATACGCAAATTAAAAATCTGTTACCGTCACATTTACTAACACCTTTTATCAACTGGGACCAATTTGACATTGGTAATTTAAACCTCCAGAAAACGCTTATAATAATAATTTAAAAAAAATCACCCAAGTTTAAGTGTCAGGTTCTTTATATGTCTTGTGACTGTCTAAATAGCCCTTTAAATAAAATATAACCTCCCTATAAGGAGGTTAAGCTCCTTATAGATCAAAATTCTTGTGTAAATCATGTGTTTACCTCCCAAATGTCACATTAACCATCAGTGGCTCTCACATTATGTTAGCTGAGGCTCATAAAGCAGAGGTTTGTGTTTTTTCTGAGAGTTATAAATGCCATGTTACAGCTCCTCGGTGTCCAAAATGTGTGTAAAATGTTGATGTCTCTCATGTTTTATGCAGCTAAATAAAAAGAAAGCCCAGAGAAACCCCGGTGCGTACAAAACGTGAGGACGGCACATGTTAATGTCATGTTTACCCACTAAATCAGTACAATTAATGATAAATGAAGCACAGATCATGTATGTAGAGAGGTAAAACATTGATTAGAAGCTGGCCCTAGAGATTATAATCAGGGTTAAATCGATTGATGACCACCACAGCTCGCTTACCGTTCCCGTTCGCCCATTTCTATCAACTTCTGGTTTATCGCGGCTCTCATCTGGGAGTCTTTGCTCATGATCTGCCTGAGAGGAAACACAAGCGACAACAGTTTAGCTTTGGATTTGACGATATCGGAGCAGCAGACAAAAAGAAATGGCTTCAAATCGCCAGGTAAACGCCACCTTTGTCGAGCAAAATCAGCTGGGGAAGACTCAGTCCCTGCACACGACTAAAACATCGCCGTGGGAAACATTATGAAGGCGTAAAGGTTCCGCTTGCACTGTGCTCGACTAGACCGCTGGGTGAAAAGCTAATAACAGTCTTTTAAATAATGTAAAAGACGATATTTGTTAAGTTTATGCGACAGATTAATATTTCTTTTAAAAAATTAAAGAGAAAAAGAGGACTCAATTTCCCATAAGAAAAAAACAACAACAACAACAAAAAAAACGGTTGGTGTCCGTTTTAAAATGGTGCCGGGTGACACCAAACAGGAAACGCGTGTCTCATCTCGCTGCACAGAATTTGTTTTATTTTTGTTGTTGTTTTTCCTCTTCCGACTTGTGAGCTGAGTAAGTCAGACACACTTCCCAAAGCATGGCTGCATCCAATTATTCGCTGAAGGTCAACAGGGAGCTTTTGGACCCTAATTTTGAAAGTTACAGGCTGTCTCTGGACGCCATAGCGACTTACAACGTTGAGCTGGATGCTGGTGAGAGAAACTACTCACACACACACACACACACACACACACACACACACACACACACACACACACACACACACACACACTGACAACAGGGTAAAAGCTCTGGTACCGTTCTGTTTCACATGTTGCCATACATCTCTTATTAGTCATGTCTTATTTATACCATTTCCAGAGGGTGCAGATGAATCAAAAATGTGCTTTAGTGATGCTACTCAAACTGTGCCACTACCACCAGGCCTACTGTGGTCATACTGTAGCCCTGTGGTTCTCAAAATAGGGCCCAAGGACCCCCTGGGATCCTCGAGGGAGCTGCAGAAGGTTTCCACCAAAGAGATGAGGCCTGTGTACAAAGGAATAGAACATAAAACAGGAAAAAAAATAGATAAAACAAATGGCTAAAATACTTCAAATGAGGTTAACAAGCTAAGTGTGTGTTTGGTACAGTGTCTGTCATGAGGTGTTTTAGTCAGAGGCCATAGAGAAGAAGAAGATTTGTGGCCTAGGTCTATTTTTAAAAGCAGCTACAGATGGGAGGCATGGAATAACTTCTGCTGTTTGGTTCCACATTTTTTCAGCCTTTTTTAGTCCAGCTCGGACAATATACTCATCTTCCGATACTATATACTGTCACGATACTTGAGTTGTGATTCGACTCAATATAGGTCATTTTATATAGCGACGACAAATTTCAAGAAGTGGTCTCACTACAATGAAATGGCTGCTGTGGGGTCAAACATCATCACACATGAATCAAATGTGGCTCACTGAATCCACAAGACTCTCAGCTTTCCACTCAAAGCCGATTGATGCAACTCCAAGACTGTTTAGGCCCCAGTCTGCACAAACACACCGTTTTACAACAGACCACAAGAACACATGTGGACTGCAGGGTTTGTGGCCCAAACTGCATGGGATTAGCAGAAGGTGGGCATGTCTGCAAAGGGGAGAGCCATGGCTGCCTAGAGAGCCCATTTTCATTCACAGATCTAGAGATCAGAGGTCAAGTTTTTCCCCTCAACAAAATTTAGCCCAACTTTGGAGCATTATTGCCAACAGTCTAGCAGGAAATACTTGGTA
This sequence comes from Myripristis jacobus, assembly GCA_900302555.1. Taxonomy (NCBI): domain Eukaryota; kingdom Metazoa; phylum Chordata; class Actinopteri; order Holocentriformes; family Holocentridae; genus Myripristis; species Myripristis jacobus. Next base: position 8,407 of record OMLB01062401.1, read on the forward strand.
CCAACAGATTCCTTAGGTTGGTGATTTTCATATGATACCAATATCTTTACTTTAAATTGATTCAGTGATTTAAAACAGCTAACAGACCGACTCTGATTACCTGAGGAGACCCTGTCAGTTCATGTTCTTTAATGAATGTAAAACAGCAGCTGCTGTGATCATCAGCTCCAGGAGCGCTGTCTCCACACAGGTACACAGTTAGACAGCACTTATTGAACAACAGCAAACATCTGGAGTTCGCATCATCAGAGCATTATGGAGTTGCATGGGCAATAAAGCTTATCATGGCGTACCGTGTGTCTGTTTGAGGAACCAGCGACATGAAATAGTTTGAGAGCCGCCGTTGTAGCTGTAACACAAATGAGCTGGTAGTAAAATCGAGCTGTACAGGCAACTGGACTGTGTAGGCAGTAATTAAGATCCATCATAATGAGAACAAAAAGCCAGGAAGAGCAGAGTCTGGCACTTCCTGTGGAAAACACAAATGTAAACATAAAGTGCTCTGTCATTTTCATGCTATATCTTCTAAATTGTGTTTTTTTTCCCCCCTGGGTATTCTGCAGCTGTGGAAGAGGTGAAGCTGAAGGACAGCCAATACACCCTGGAGCATGTCCGTGCTTTTGGCATGTACAATTACCTGCACTTAGATCCCTGGTACGAAGACAGTGTTTTCTTTGTGGACTGCAAGGGACGGGTTCTCAATCTCACCGTCACACTGGTAAGCTATTACATCTGAGAATCATTTTCCATTTTCCATTTTTTCCCCCCTTTTTGCTTGTAGATGCAGCTTCTTAGGTGTGTCTCTGAGGCAAATTCCTGTATTCACTGTGCTTGCCAAATTAAGTGATGGTGATGTTTTTATACTGAGGGTGTTGATGGCGGGTCAGTGCACGTAGCACACCAGTAGGTGGTGACAAAATACTGTGATAGCATCATTTTTGCCTGACATAAATTTTTGGCTCTTAATTTTGGGAAGTGTGAAAGATCTTTACAAAAATCTCACAATGTTGAAGTTCCAAATGTTGCATAATTTAGTCTGGCTTGTTAGCGTTGCACCATCTTGCTTGTTTCCTGTTTAAGACGCTGAATTGAACAGAGAGAGAGGGAGAGAGAGACAGAGACAGATGGACAGGGGTAGAGAAATGAAGTCCTGACAATGGGAAATGACAGTGCTCTTTCTTTGACTTGTTTCCGTCATGATTTAGCTGGATCTCAAAGAGGGGAGATACAGTTGAGCATCAACCTCAGGATGTATGTGCCTGTTAAAAGAACAATAAAAAGGCTGCTAAGAGCCGCTGGTCCACTTGTGTTATGATCTAAAACTAAGAGGAGGAGGATTTAGTCCACGACTGTGACCTTTTCAACTGAGACGTCTTTTATGACTAAGACACTCAGACCGCATTGGCTGTGATTACGGATAATTGATGCCACATTGCTGTTGTCTGTGTAAACCGGCCTGAATGATGGTCATCAGACTATAATCCTAAACAGGCAGTATCACCGTCTTTCAGTGGCATCATTAGATGACTCTTTATGGAAATGTGTTTCGCAAATTCTAATTACAATCATCACATGAAAATTACTGGCCCTTGCAAGTCTTTTGTGTACATTTAAAGGGAAGCGCTGGGAGGCATTGTGCAGAGGCAATTCGCGCTCTCCTCAGGGCAGAAACAGCGTGGATGCAGGAGAAAATGATCTCAGAGGTTCACCCACATTAGGCACCAGTATAATACACAGTACCATGCTCCATAGCAACAGCAGGGCAGTTGCTGCCCAGTTCTTTAGAAACACCGTTACTTCATGCAGTGAGTAATTGATGCTCATGTGGTGGCATATCTGCTTATTACTAACCAGGCGGTGAGAGAGCAGGTGTGAGTCACATGTGAGGCCCAGTCACATGGGAGCTGACAACTTTGTTTATCTTTGACGTGTAAGTCTTGGTCTCTGTCACTCAGGTTTATTGATGAGAGGATCTTCCTTGGCCTCTTGGCAATAAGAGCCGTATGCAAATGATGTTTATACCATGAGTCACTGGCTGAATTTTCTTATGGGATTAAAGTGGCCAGCTCAGTATGCAAGCAATAACCTTTTCCTTCCTCTGTAGTTCAAAGAGGGCTGTCATTAAGTGTCCCCATTACAGTCTTTGTGAGACATGACAGGATTGCATAAAGAGTGTGATTTGATAGGTTGGTTGAAGCGAGCAGATTGTACAGAGTTTACTTTATTTTTCCATCTTTCTCTTAGCGTCAGTGTAGCTTGCAGTGCAGAAGTGACAGTACCCATCTTGCCTTTCTTGCTTTTCTGCACTAACACACAACTAACATTAAACTTTTCCTGCCCACAGCTACTCGTGAATCAAACACATCGTAGATTTCTGTATGAAAAACCGCAATACTTGTTGGGCCTCTCCTGGAAAGTGGTGCTGAGTGACAGGTCTGTTGATTTGTGAATCCAGGACACGGCCCTGGGGAAGCCCAGAGAGGTCTACCGTATGACCGCTGACTCCAGCCAGTGTGAGGATCGCCTGTGTGCCTCCCTCAGCCTCACCTCGGCGACCTGGGCCGCCCTCTCCGACGGCACCGGCAGGCTCTTCCTCCTCCGCACCAGCAAGAGAGGAGAGAGCTCTCATCTCAAGTGGGAGGTAAGAATCACAGTGGGGTCTGCAGCCTCATTTTTCAGTGCTGCACAGCCAAAATTGCGTGGCCATCTTGCAATCAGAAAACACAGCAGTCACAATGTGGAGTAGGGGCAACAAAAGAAGAGTTCATCCAAAGATGTAAATAGTCAACTCACTCTCATGTTGAAACACTGGTGAAGTTTGTATATCGGATTATCACTCAGATAGTCGTATTTGTTGCTCCATGCAAGTATAATACATTCAGGAAGTTTGGCTAATCAACCAACGAGGGCTTCACTGTGACGGTAATGTTATTGCTTCAAAATGAACAAAGCAGATACAACCTTGAAAGCAACTTGATTTTCAACGCCGACTAACTGAAAAATTGTTTTTGAGGACGTTTTGGTTTCACATTCAAAGCTCTTTGCAGTCCTCTGTCTTCCAAAAATGGCAGAGCTGTTTTCTGGCGCAGCAGTGCCCTTGAGTCACCCTTTAAGATCAATATGTGAGCTCCAGAAAAGGGCTGAAGAATGGCCATAAAATGACTCCAAAGTGTATCATGGCACGTGAGTCACAATACTATTTTTTATCTCAATTCATTGCAATAGTCTCCAGAATTGAATGAAAACGTATAAATAAAGACAATCTACTGCACAATACTTGGGTAAACTCCCAAAACATTCATGTCGTGATGCCATGTCATCATATGAAAATGAAATGCATTAAGAATCAACACAGTATTGCAAAAAACAGTATCCCACTGCTCAGCTGTCTCGATTGTTTTGAAACCAAATGGATGCACAGTGGGTGCAAAAGGTCAGTGTTTACCACATCATCTCTGGGATTTTCCACACTTGTTCTGCACCACAACAACAACAACATTCACTACAGCAGTCAGTAGATGCTGTGGGGAATATTATAATTACGGGTGGTTTTGAAAGTACGTTTTTACAGCCAGAAATCGCATCACCTGTTGAAGTAATTGTGGAGTCACTGGTAGCCAAATGATGGTTAATTTTTACTGTGAGGGGTAACATCTACCTCCTCTAGCAGACAAATGGACATTTTCCTCTTCTAGTCCGAAAATCTTACTTTGCTTGTTTGATTGTGAAATTAGCTGTTGAATTTTGCTTTCAAAACGTTAAATTGCCTATCTATTATAAGTGACAGCAAACGCAGTATGGAAAAACACCAGAATTTATAGTGTGCAAGGACTGAAAAGCATCAGAAAGCTTCAAAATGTTAGATTGTTACAATGAGAGTACAAGCTGCTTCTTGTAATGGGAATTTTTTTTTTATTGGAAATTCAATTAGGCAGAGTTTAATTCTGTTTAGGAAAGCAGCTGGCATGTCGCCTGAAAATGTTAAGCAGAAAATACTTTTCTCTGTTGTGTGATGAAGAAGAAAATAGTCCTTTGATTCAGCTCAGAAAGGTATCAAAAGAAGTGCTGCTTTTGAACTGGTACCGAAACTCAAACTTCAGAACCAGTTTGAGCTTTGAAAAAAAGAGACAGTCAAACCTTCGCAAATTGGCTCGTACTGCCGATTAGAAGAGTCTTTGTTTAGTTCGCTCTTTTAACAGGCATAAGGTTGGGATTGCAAATGAGAGTTCACTGTCTGACCAAGCAGACTTAATGCAAATCCAAATGCAAAGTTCAAGAGTGGAATCTGTAATGAAGGATTAAGCCCTTAAGTCAGACACTTCCAGTTAGAAACTGATTTTAGCAGGTCCAAGTGTCGGCGCTCGAGGGTCAGAGCCACGCCGGCGCTGCCTCTTCCACTTTGTCTAATGTTTGTTTTTTGTTGTTTGTAAAGATGCCAGGATCAAAACTGATGATTCAACAAATTACACTTCTGCAGTCACCGTTAAAAGCAGGCTTCTTAGCTCCACTTTAATGTTTGTTTTTAACCAGACAAATGTGCACAGTGGTTTAGAAATACTGTATTTACTTTGTCATGACACAATACACACAATACTATTTTTATCACTATTCATTGCAATAGGCTCCAGAATTGAATGAAATGTATAAATAGAGACAACCTACTGCACAACACCTGGGTAAACTCACAAAACATTCATGTCCTGATGCCATGTCATCATATGAGAATGAAATGCATTAAGAATCAACACAGTATTGCAAAAACCAGTGCAATAATTGGGTGGTATTCAATAGTAAGGTGATAATAATGCAGTAACTAAGTCGTAGTCAATAGTAAGGTGATTATAATGCAGGGTGAGAAAACCCTGACAATATTACCATTTCAATAGCATGATAATTCAAGGGAGAAGTGCTTGGAGTAGATAGATAGATAGATAGACAGGTAGCTGATAAAGAACTAAAGAGCGCACTAAGAGGTATTTTATCAGTATTCAGTAGACTTGAAGTATTTGTACCATGTGAATGTTAAATAGCTATCTATTGTTTGGTTTTTATAAATAATTGTGCAGATATTGTATATTTTGATTCATGATCTGTCCACTCACTGTAAGTCTCTTTCAATAAAAAATACCTTCAATGCAAATCTAAATGGATATGCGTTTTAAATTGGTAATCTGTAAAATCCTCTTTAGTGTATTTATTACTTGTGGCCATCACTGTGCTGTTTGTGCGCTCCGTGTCTCACCTGTTAGTCAAACAGTTGCAGCCAGCGCCGTGACGTCCTCAGCTCTCTGCCGAGGGAGTTTGAGTTTCTGTGGGTGGCTCTCACTCCTCAGGATAATCACCCTATTGTTCTTCTTCTTGTTATTATTATGCTCAACAAGCTGCTGTTGCTGCCGCTGGCAAAGTAAAACACATCACTTCATGTGCACCAGAAGATTTTTGCTAGTAAAGACCCACTAGACAACGAGGGTGTAGAATAGCAAGCAGAAAAGTTTTATTGAGCCGAGTGTAGACTGAAACACTATTGTGCTTTATCAACAGGTGGTAGGGTCTTTGTGCCTACCAAAACAGACATGTGTTTATATAAAAATGTAGAAAACTGCTATTTGACATGAATGTTAATTACTCCAACTGACACAACTTATCCACCATTCCCTGTCTACTTTCACTGGCTGTCATCTAAATTTGTCCTTATTTGTCTATTCTGTGTGTGCAGCCGCTGTTCAGTGAAGAGCTGGGCGAGCCTTTCACCATCCTGCACAGCGTGTCCCATGTCCAGGCGGGGGTCCACGCCATGGAGGTCCTGCTGCTCCGCATCCAGAAGGACTCCGAGGAAACCAGGGGAAGCGGATATTCTGTGTCTCTGGAATGGGTCACGGTGGCCAACACGGCCGGACAGGGTGAGTGCCGCCCCGCCCTGTCACAACTCAGCATGTAGTAACACTAATAAGTTGTATAATTATGTATGAATAAAGTTGTGTATTACAATCCTATCTCACGTTAATATGCATTTTTACTATTTGTGTCCAAAACAATACAGAAGTTCTTGTTAATTAAGGAGGTTAGTCATAGTCGATCGTTAACTGGGTTTAATTATTATATTCCAGATAAGATTAGTGTACTCTGAAGCAAACACTGGCAAGAAGAATTTTCATTAAAGTTGCTGGCGCTTTGCTGCAAATGAAACACTGACTAATGAGTCAAAGATTGGCGAGACAGAATGGGAAAAAAATAGAAACACGGCCTTTTGAGAGTCCCCTCCTCATTTCATAGGATTTCTAGATGCAGCTCTTTGATATCTGCAGGCTCTGGTTTAATCTTTTGTTGTTGGTTTAGCGTCTTGGTATTAAATGAAGCCCACATACTGTTTGTCCAAATTAGCTGTGCAGGGTTTTCACATTTCATTGTGTTTTCTGCACAGCCGCTGCTCTTTTATCAGTGAGCAGGGTTTGGTTATCTCTGTGGAGGGAATCGTTTGTCTTCAAATTGATTTTGTCACATGATATGCATCAATTTGGTGTGATCAATATATTCTCCATATACTTGCATGTAGTGTTCCTGTGATTTAAAACAGCTCGATCAATATTTGTGAACATGAGCAACTCTTACAAAGGTCGAAACTAGAAGAGCGATGCTGTAAATCTCTAATCTCATCTAGACTTTCTTGAGTAGCATTATGAGTTTGTGTTTTCATTCAGGGTTTGTTTAAGGTGATACATTCAATTGATTTCTTGCATTGATAATAAGGACTGTGGAAACTTGAACATGTGCCTGTAACCTTGTAAAATGACCTGCCACTGAGCTCCAGACTTCAGTCTCCTGATGACGACATCAAAAGAGTCTGCTCTCTCTTTTCTCTTGACTTGACAAAGACTTGTCAGGGGAAAAAAAGCTGTTTGAAATCCATACTTCAATATCTCTAAATTAACAAGGATTCAGGCTGAAAAAGTGTCAGCTTGGATACTTGCAACTTAGTCATCTTCTTCTTTTAAAATCATCTAAAAAATAATTCAAATCATATAAAAAAAAAAAAAATCATCATTTGTTCTTGTTTTTCGCTGTCAAACTTTTTCTTTGTGCCTTTGTCACTTTTCCCAAATGGCAGATAATTTGGAACATCATCTGTGAAATGCATTTCAGGAAAGTTTGCCTTAAAAATTAAGTAGCCATCATTCAACTTGACACCTTGTCTACAAGTTGACTAACAATACCAAATTAAAACTGATTTTGATTCTTTAAGTTCATGGTTCACAAAATGCTTACACATTTCGAGATCTTCTGTTTTTGGTAATTATTAAAAAATGAGCACAAGTTCCAGTTTCTGGCTTTTCCAAACTCAGTTTCTGGTTGTTGAACCAGCACAAATGTGCAATGATCGTGGTGCAACACATAAACAGCTGGCATCACAAGACATTTGAACAACTAAAAGTAAGATTAATAAGTTTTGCTCTCAAGCAAAAAAACAAAACAAACAACAATTAGTGTTATTTGTAGAGTATTTTTATCTGACACACGTCTTCACTACACCTTTCTGTCAGATCTCTGCTCTAATCAGCTTGCCTCCTCATCTGTGTTGTGAAAGCGTGACTTTATTGTCTGTCAAAAACGGGCCGCTGTAATTGGCCTGGACACATGAGGTTTGGGGGGCAAGGTGTGCAGTCTGTGTCAAAAACCTGTTGATGTTTTTGCAGCTCCTGCTGGTCACTGACAAAGGTTGGTGCATTAGTCCTAAATGACTTAGCACCTTTATCCCTGTGTCTTTGTGTTTCCACACTTAGGCCAGGAGAAGAAGTACGAGGTGAGGAAGAGGAGGGTCCTAATGGGGAAGTCGGTGCCACATTATGCAGCAGTTGAGCCGCAGGGGAAAGGGCTGATGGTGGCCTCAGAGAAGCCCTTCGTCTTCACACATGTGGACGGCCGGCCTGTGGACCAGCCCGCGGCGGAGCCCATGGAGGTGGAGACAACAGGTATGTCAGAGGTGGAGGCCAGCCAGCCTGCTGCTGGAAAATTACGACTGTGTGGTTAGTGATTTGTTGGCCAGCCCAAGCAGCTGCGTCCTATGCTTTGAAGGGGCATCAGTCACCATCTGGAGGTCATTTCTCATTCTAAAAATTGATCAGACTGATTTGAGATATTCACGGTGGCTGGTAAACTGTGATCTCAACAGCAACTGTGAGCTGTGAACAGAAAAGAGAGACAAAGTAGAGCCAAAGTTGGCTGTTAAATCAGATGTCAGACAATGTTAGATATCCAGTGTATTTTGTGACCTCTAGTGGCACCATAATGCTCATTAAAGCCTCTGTGAAATAAGCCTTTGCCATGGTCTTGTGAGTTGGGAAACTAATTCATCATGTTTATTAGGCTTCCAGGATACACACAAATGTGTTTTGGTGAGAAATTGTCAATGCAAACAAATCCAAGTGTGTTTACAAGGAAAGTGACAGTGGGCACCTTTTACCTTTTGAGTACCAGGTCTCTTTTGTCTAGTTTAATGGACGTGAGCTGTTTGGAGGAGTGACTTTGTGCAATCTATAGCAGCAAAAAAACAATATCCAATTTGTAACTTTTTGGTCTTCCACCCATGTTATGTGTCAGCCGTTGGCTTTCTGTGTCAGACGAGTTTTGACATCTCCAACCTTGACAATTTAGACAGTTTTGATGTCACAAGACCTGACAGTGTCCCTCATACGTTCTGACTGTGCTAAAACACTAAAAGAGTCTTTGTCATGGTTTGACATTGATCGTATTTGCAGTGAGAAAGCACCAGCTTTTTTTTTTTTTTTCCTGATCTCCTCTTTTGTTAAATCACAGTCACAATCAGAAACCGGCCAAAAGAATAAACAAGCCTGTGTGTAAAACTGTTGAAACAAAGTGAAATATAAACATCATCTGGACCCTGAATGGAAGAAGTGATATCATCGCAGCCGCCATTTCTCTGCATCTCTCTTGACTCTCTGTGGTTTAGATAGGATTCATCATGCTGTTGTGGCTGTTTGTTTTGAAGGAACATTCAGTGCTTCGGCTCATTACCCTCAAGAGCTCCAGGTTGAAGACACAAACGACTAGTTGGGTTGTAGCCATAGAAACAACAGAGCCGGCGAGTTACAGGCAGAGTATTGTCAGAATGGCTTCTTTTACAGGCCTGGTAATCTGTATCTGTGTATATAAATATCCTTTCAGCCCACTGATTTCTGTTGCTGGCTGACAAGATCCTTATTTTCTCTCCCTCAGAATAGCTTCTTTTTTTTATGGTTTTGATCAATCACAGATCATCAAACAGAAGTCATGGTAACACATCACAGTCCGTTGGCAGCATTAGGGCCATTATGGCTGAAATCATAACTCTCATAACGATTTTTTTGTGATAGCACAGTACATCAAGATATGACTCATGTATGCAAAACTCACATTCAATACTCAAATTAATGCTTATCCAATGTAACTGATTGATAACATCAGGTGTAATGTTGAACAAAATTCTCAAATTTTCAAATATCATTCCTAAAAATGTTTTTTTTTTTAAAAAATAAATATTAACCTGTTATCAACAGTTCAGACACTAGTATTATGTATTAGGATATCCCAGAACCATCATCACAATATAATTCTACTGAAAGACAATAATGGATAATAGCTGCATTTCCATCGGTACTTTTAAAACCAAATTAAAAAAGCTACACAACTCTGTCTCTTTATCGCGTGGTCTTCTCATACATGCAGATATTTTGTCATTTTTCACTGACATCGTGGGTGTGTGTGTGTGGGTGTGTGTGTGATGTGTGTAATTTTATATCACGTGTCCTTTGTGGTTTTTTGTGCTTCGTACTGTTTAATATTGTGTTGGTACATGTTTTAATTGTGGCCTGCCAAAGGGACCGCACATGTAAATTAGATACAAGCTACACATAACATGGTAACGTTTGTGTTCAACACTGCACATGGTCCCAAGCAAATAAAATAATTAAATGTTGAATTATTAGCCAACACTAGGTAGAAGAATAGAAATTGTTTTTTTGGGGTTTTTTTGTTTTGTTTTTTTGTTGTTTTTTAAATTTTATTTCTCACTCATATTTATTCGAGCTTGGCTGGTCTAAAGCATTCCACATGGAGTTATCACCTTGTGTCAGAGGTTTATGATTAAATAGGAACTAATTAGTCGGGGGTTCAGGGAATTATGCCTGAAGGCTCTCATTCAGGCTTTGCTCACTGAGAAATACAAAAGAACGAGCGGTTATTAAATGTGGCTTTCACATCCACAAATGATTTTTTTTACTCATGAATTTGTTGATAAACCAAACTTTCAAGTCAGTTTATTGGTTTCCCCTTTTTCCTGGTTATTTACTCACTCAGAAACCCCACCAAGCACACAACAGCTATCCTTTTTTTTTTTTTAACGATTGAAAAGACATTGAAAAGATGCATGTGTTGATGGTATAGAGGCGGAATAATGGCAGCTTTGTAGCCGATCCTTTTATCAGTCCTCTGCCTTTTTCCTCGTGGAGTGAGACAGTAAATTAAAGGGTAGACCTCTTCAAAGAAGTGTGAAAGAGATGGTGAGGAAAGCGAGGAAATGCAAAAGGGCAGGATAGGTGGAGTGGGGGTTTAGCACGCTGTATGATCCATTTACCCAAATCAATAAGGTGTGAATATACAGTATGAAGTGTTTCTAAATGTTCCTGCTTGTTATGAAATGTCACTTTTTCAGCTGTAGCAGTATATGTTTCTGTTAAAGTGTTGTGCTGAAAAAGTAATTTAAATGAGCAAGAGATGGAGATGGAGATGGAGAAATAAAAAATGAAGAGAGGGACAGATTTGGCAGCTCTCCCTCTCCTCCTCGTTAGTTTCTTTGTTGAATCAGCCAACAACAAAAAGGGAATAATGAACTTCTCTCAGTTCCGCACATCCCTGCCAGGTATGGAGCATGTCTGCCTTTGTGTTTGCTTGGTTCATCGTAATTGGACCAATTTTCAGCGCTTAGACTTTGCCAGCAAACACAAGTGTTGTATATGACAGCCCTGGCAGACTTTGTTCTATACGAGCGCTGCGTCTGAAACCGTTGGCAGCTTGTTCTCTACAGGAATGCTGGCAGGCAGCGGTGACTTTGCTCAGGAGAGGCCAATGCCCCGCCTTCATGTTGCTATTTTCCATACTTTGTCTTATATTTAGCTTGTCCACAAGTCTGAACAGTCAGAAACATAATTTTTTAACAAGAGTTGACTTGGTTGAAGTCTGTTGGATTGATGTGAATGTCTCACCCCACCACCAAAGAGCACTTTCAAACAACTGTTTCGGTCCCTATGTATGTTTTTGAATAATAATAATGACCATAACCGTAACAAAAATACTAATAATGATATTGTGTCCCTTTGACCAGTCATTTGCTATCAAGAGGAGGGAACATTTCAAACAAATGACCCATGACAGAAAAAAATCCTTTGCACATTTGTCTGTGCACAGTTTGCTGAAAAGGACAGCATAAAGTTTAGAAAAACAGTCACACACAACTAATACCTGTTGAAGCAATACACACAGGTTTACATAATTCAGTGCTTCATCTAGCCATATGTGTCAGATGTGAGGGAGATAAACTGCAGGTCTGGGACTCTGATGTCTCCTGACAGGTGCTTTGTGGATATGAATTTTAAAATTGAAATCCCCCAGGTCCTCGGTGTAGCCGGAGCTAACCATATGTTGTTTTGAAAATAATAAGTAATATTTTTAAAATGAAATTTGGACCCTTGCTTTGCTCTCGCAGCCTGTGAAATGTATGAGGCTCAGAGTGGAGTGATGTCTGTTTTGCTCCCGTTAAAAGCCTGGAAGCCGTATTCTGCAGGCGGCACTGAGTCAGTCTTTCACCTGAGGCAAGAATTCATTAAGAAGATAAAATCCTAACCTTAAAGAAATAATGTATGAATCTGTCTTCACATCACCAGTGGATAATGGTCCCTTACCTGTTCAGATTCAGACAGGCTGTACTGTATAAATGTTTATCAGCTAATAGGAGGGGCACTGAAAAACCTGCCAGACCTGCTCCTCAAAATAAAAGTCAGAGGCAAGAAATCTAAGAATAAGCATAAGGTGGGAAAAATCACTTTGTGATCAGATGTGTTTCAGGGTGTAAATTGTATGATTATGTACCTGCCAGCCAGAGAAATTTTATCAAGCATCTGCAGAGTGTTTGACTTCGAGAGATACAAGGCCTGCTGTTCATTCATATTCCAGTAGAGGAGGTAGGTAGAGGCCAATACTGGGATTAATTTGGTCCTTTTAAAAGCGATTCTACAATCACAACATGTCATCCAGTGTTTAACTGTAATTCATCAAACTCCTTTGCTCAGCTCCAGCTGTTAACTACTTAATAAGTAACACGGTCATTTGATGTTATTTGTTTGTGTGTGGTGGGTTTTTCCATTTTATACCAAAGGATTGCCTGTTTTTGGGTGAAATGATCAGAAATCTCATTAAAAATCTCAAAATTATTACTGCCTCCATGATCCCACTCCCTCTAATATTTCATAGTTCAGATAAAAATCGTCCTCAGATGTTGTGCACAGGGTGTGTACTACAAGTTGCATATTCAATACAAAGCCTGTTTGTTTTGCTCACTTTATGAAAGTGCCCAGCATGTCCTGTCTTTATTGAAGAATGTGCATAAACATATAACTAGCAGCCTTTAGAAATGAGATCTGAGGATGTCAATCGTCTCAAAATTCATAACGGTTGTGTATTCATTGTCTGAAGGCTTCAATATTAAAATTCGGTGTAGGAAAATACTTAAAATTGTATACAACAGCTTCAGATTTCTGAGCATCAGTGAAAAGACATAAGAAGCTTTATTTTTGCCTCGAGCAAATAGGTTTAAGAATTCAAATTGTTGCACAGCTATTGCAGGAAAATTGGCTTGATAACCTCGTTGTGAACTTGGTTCTTCGAATCTTTCAAATTGCAATATGATTATTATAATTTTTTATTAAATATTCTCACATCTGCCATGCATCTGAATATTCAGCAGTAATTTCCTCCCATCTATGCAGTGTATTTCATGTTTTATGTATGACTCGGTTACAGCTGGGGCACCATAAAACAAGAGTGACATTAACGTTATTGCCATACATCTCTCTCCTGTTTCAATTTAGATCCCATTTATTTCTGGCAGCAGACAGCGGAGGATATCACGGTATCTGTGCGCATGCCAGAGGGCGTCACCAAAGACGAGGTGCAGTTCAGCCTGACGGCGGACAACGTGCGCGTCGGAGTGCGGGGTTTCTCTCCCCTGCTGCAGGGTCAGCTGCACGCACCCGTCGACCCCGAGGCCAGCGCCTGGATCATCAAAAACAACAAAAGGTGAGCAGCCCGGCCTGCGTGCCGCTGGTGTTTCTGAGCTGTTTCTTGATTGTAGTGCTTGCAGAGTGTGACACACAGTAGAAAACTTGGCAGAACATCACAGCGATACTTGACTTTTATAGGCCGTTGCCTCCAAATGAGCTCTGTGAACAAACCTCAAACTGTAGCTGCCAAAAGGGAAAAAGTTTACGGCTGCAGGCTTTTTTATTTTTTCAAGATTGAAGTGTTAGTTTTGTCATTTGCCTCATGCAACTGTGTACATTAAAAAACAAAACAGTGCAGCAGAACAGATAAAAACAAAGTGTCACCCCAGTGGCTCATTGTGTAGAGCAGCGTTGTTGAACCATGTGCCGTGGAGGGCCAAGAGGCTGCAGGTTTTCATCCCAACCAAAAACTCCAGCAGGTGATTTCACTGATTAGTCCCTTTTCTCCGCTTGGAGGTGAGGTAATCAGTGAAATCACCAGGTGTAATTTTTGGTTGGAATGAAAATCTGCAGCTTCTTGGCTCTCCACGGCACATGGTTCGACATCCCTGGTGTAGAGTGTGTGTAAGGCGAAGTCACAGCAGCCTGGGTTTGAATCTGGCCCAAAATGCTTTGCTGTTTGTCATCCCCTCTCTCTGCCCTGTCTTTCCTGTCTCTCCCCACTCTGACTGTCTGATAAAGCAGAAATGACTTAGATAAACTTTTAAGAAAAAGAAAAGAAGAGATAAAAATCAAAAATTTCCCTTGAAACAAAACCACTAGAAAACATAAAATATTGAAAATTGAACCAAACAGACCAATGCATATCGATATGCTGCTTTGCTGCCTATGTGCTTGAAGAGTGAACTCACAATATTATTTCGCCTAAGACAGAGTGCCTTTTTTCCCCATGGTTGTCTGCACCACTTAAGGACAAATATCAGGCAAGACTTCCTGGATCTTGTTTTTTTGTGCTTTCACTTTCCCCACTAAAGAGCACCTGCCATCAGAGCCATGTGGCACTTCCTTCTCCCATTGTAAACCATTTACCTTTCCTATTCATCCTTCAGCATAAAAATTATGAAGGCATTCAAGAGTTATGTTGTTTATGAGTTCAGATTGTGCAGGAAGGTAGTCATCTTAGTTTACCTCCCATCATTGTGGCTTTCACAGATCCATTTAGACAGAAAGTGGCATTATGCAGGCTTGGGAAAGTGTTGAATATTAAATCGATACTTTACAGGTCTTGAAATGACTGAGAGTGGTGGAACAAATCACAGAGAAATAGTGTTCTTCAGTCCTGGCATACATGTGGTGGCGCATTTTATGTAGCTGTAGATCTGCTCTCATTTCATAATATTATTATATTTATCACTGTGGAGAAAATTTCCCATCTGTACAGAGACACAGCCAAGTTAATGGTCCTATTTTTCAACCACTATCACCATACATATCATCATATTTAACAATAAAATCAGTCTGGTGAAGAAATACATATCTTAAAAAAATATTGGTGTTTGAAATGGAGTGTGTGTCTGAATCCTGGGTCCCTTAGCAGCTGTGGGCAAATAGCGAAACCTGTGAGTTCTGATTCATTCTGTGAAGTAAAGCTCTAATCGTTATTTTAGACTGATAGAGAGTGGTGCACACACACACAAGGGAAATAGGAGCAAGCTTTTTTTATTATTCATATCTTATTTATATATCTAATAAGCCATTAGTCAATATAATGTTGAGTCATAGCTTCACTGGAAGCCCTCTCATCTCCGCCTCTATCTCCTCTCTATCCCTGCTCCTCTCAGACAAATCCCTCAATGCTGCTTTCACCGTAAAAACATGTTACAGAGCGCCTCTTCTTTACTTTTATGATACATCTTGATTAAGGTTGAGGCTCTTACCATTGATATCTACGTGTGTATGTGTGTGTGTGTGCATGTGAAAGAGAGTTTTACTCTCTGTGTTGTTTCTGTGTTTGTGCAGCTGTATTTTTGTTTGCCCGTTGTGTTAAGATTCAAACTGTAAGTAGATATGCTTGGACCATCCAGATTGTTTCATGGGATCACTACTATTGCTACTAGTCCTTCACAGCCTCTTTCAGTGCTACCCTTTCTACAGTTTCCTGATAGCAACCAAATATGTGAGTTGATTTGGCTACTAGCATTAAATAAATTCTCTATTTTGGGCAAAATACCCTTGCCCAACTTCCCCCAAAATGCCTTTAAAGTATGCCTTTAAAGCCCAACAAAAATACAAAGCTAAAGTTTGGATTTGTTGCAGCATAAAAAAAAAAAAAAATCATGTACATTTCGTGTGTGTAACCTGCTAGGTTGCCCTGTCTCTTCCTCATTTTTTATTATCAGAAGATGAATCCTCACTCTCCCTCTAAAGACAAATGATGTCGGCATTTGGAGCTTGGCGGGTGTTAATTGTCGACCTTGCCCCTGCCTCTCCCAGTTAAGGTGATTTGTGCTGTTTGTGCGCTGCACGCATCTAGAAGCGTCTTTCAAGCTGTGCACATCTCTAAGAAATATTATCTCCATTGTGTATATCTCACAGATAAACACAGGCTATTATCATAGCCCCAGAAACACAGAATGAATGTTTTGATCTGGTTCCCTGACAAGTCAGAAATGTGTGGTTTGGATAGGAATCCAGCGGAGGACGAGTGTGGTTTTGTCTGTGTGTGTGTGTGTGTGTGTGTTTGTGTGAGTGTGTGGAGAGGATCTTCGTGAAGTTGGATTGCCTTTTACAATTTGAACATCAAAAAAAAAAAAGCATCATTCCCATTCTTGTATCGACAGCATCTTTCCATACCTCTGGGAAATGCTCTTTGTGGATAGCTGAGCACCGTCCTGTTTCCCATTGGCTGGAACTACATTAAGAAGCTCGCCTGTCATGGCTCTTTCATGTCTTCTTGCCATTTGTGCGATGTAGACCTATTTATAACCTGTCACAACCAAGTGGTGTTGTAGGGTTCACTGAGATGGGGATTTGAAAGCCGATTCTGATATTTTTCAATTGTGGCTGTAAATAGCTGATATTGGCAGCCGCAGTTTTCATTCCTTTCCATGCAAGAAAGGAGCAAATGAGCTTCCAGCATGTCGATTTTAATGAAGCATTGCACGTGTGTAACAAGATAGTTTAAAATGCAATTTGCATCTTCAAAAACTACATTTGCACAAAGCCAATGCAAGAATAGACTCTGCATCTTTTTATCTTTTGTCAGTTTTTCTGTCATCCTATTTGTGTCTGGATAAAGGTTTGATGGCTGAAATGTTGATTGATGTGATTTTCTTTGTTAAGATCATTACAGGGCCTTACACCCAGCGCCACAGCCTGAGAAGGTTTTTGGAGAGTGCTTTTTTGTTTAATACTCTTACAAAACAAATTCAGGCCAGAAAGAAGGGAAGCACACAAGGTCACAGGGTAACGGAGGAGTTCAGCAGGTGTGTGAAATATATCTAAATATGTATTATTCATCAAAAAGGGCAGAATCAAAGCAATAAACCAGAAGGAGACACTGATATTTTTCTGCTTGTAGTAAACTCTTTTTCATGCCAGATAATTCCTCAAAATCTGGGGGACTCACTGTTTCCTCCCATCCACTTTTCATTTTGCACAATCAAACTGATTTACTCGTAAGTCCACCGATGTGTAGACCATAACTTAATGACTTGGATGAAATCGGACCCTGAGGCTGCACTAGTTGAGAGCCACCACGCAGTTGGGACTGAACTCAAGTGCCTGTCATGTTCCCGGACCATCTGGAGATGACAGTGCATTTTTCTGTTGTGTCTTTTTAAACGGTACACAGTGGTCAGCAGTGTAGGCACATTGTGGCACTCAAATGATGCCCAGCTGGTACCGAGGACCCTTACGTATGCCAGGACAAAATTCCCCATACCATCATACTTGATCACAAGCTGGCACTGTTGGTACTATGCCGGGTCCATGGTGTTAGCGAACCTGGCAGTGTTTCCCACTCTTTGTTTGTCCAGTGATCACGTGTCCACTCCAGCTTCATCTTCTTATTCTTGGCTGACAGAAGCAGAACCCGACTTGGTCCTATGCTGCTGCAGCCCCTCAGCTTCAAGGTTCAATGAGTTATGTGCTTTGAAATGCCCCTCAGTGGCCCTCAGAGCTGTTATTTGCTCAGTTGTTGCCCGCCTGCAAGCTTGAATGAGCCTTGTCTGTTTCTGACTGTTTCTAACTGGATGGGTTTTTTTTGTTTGTTTGTATTATTCTTTGCACACAAGTGTGTGAAAATCCCAGGACCCCTGATGTTTCTGAAATGCTAGAACCAGTATTACTGTCGCCAACAGTGATCTCATATTAAATTTTACTTTGATTACACATCTCGCTAACATTTAGTTGAACAATAGCTCAACCACACACACAACCGCCCAGTCTGTGGTGGGTTTTTTACTTATGCATTATTAATACATGACGCACACTCTGGAGGAATCAGCTGCTTGCGTAAAAGGGTGAATTATACTTAATAACTACTGTTATCTTACCCCCAGTTCATGTACAACGTGAATGACAA
>OMLB01062402.1:0-28031 GCA_900302555.1 Myripristis jacobus
GAGTAGAGAAGTTGCAATTTAAAAAGACAATTGGATTGACTGTTCTCCCCAGAGTAGCATTGCAACCATGGGGCTGGGAGTAAGTATTGGAACTTTCTCAGATGTTTTCATATTTATCTCCGTGTTAGACTAGTTATAATTCTCTTTTTTTTTTCCTCATGTGAGAGTTCAAAGCTCAGTCTTCAACTTTATGTCACAAGTTATTGATTAAGCATGACAGTTGCGGGCTGCCTGTAGTTTGTACCTTTGTTTCGAAATCAGCCCTGTGAGCAGAGTGTTTTTTTGGACTGTCTTTGGTGTTTCAGGATTCATAAGAAGTTTGACATTTGTAGTACAGTGTGTTTTTTTGTTTTGTTGGAAAACCAAAGTTTTAGAAATTGCTCCTTCGCACGGCAAAAGGGGAAGTTTCAGGGTAATCATGCCACATTACCAAGTGCTCAATCCCTATTCTTCCGAGAAAATAACGTGTTTTGTCTCACTCTCTCTCTCCAAACCAGAAAGGGAAAGATGATTACAAACTGGCGCCGACCTCGGACAGCGGGGACAGTAAGGACAAGAAGGGAAAGAAGGATAAGAAGGATATGGATGAGCTGAAAAAAGAAGTGGACTTGGTGAGTACAAAAAAAAAGCCCTGCCTTTGCTGCATGGATTGGGCAACTTGAATGGTCATTGTCAACTCAAGTATTGCTCAACTTCCTAAATAATTTACAGAGCATTAACAGCTTGAGCTAATGAAGCTTTAACTGGAATGGCATTCTGCACTTTTGCTTTCTCACACACATTGCCTCATGCGTAATGACAGTCTTATCCGGGCCTTGCTTCACTCTTGGTCTTGAACATCGGACGCAGGCGTCTTTGACTTCACCATTAGTCACTTTAGATCCAACCATCTTGACCAGTACTTTTCACACACTACTTACATCATTGCTTATACTGTCACATGTTATTTAGTGGCTCACAGTTATTATACTCAACTTCGAGCTCATACTTATCTGTGCAGCTTCAGCGCTGAAATACAGCCTGAGAGACAGAGGAGTCATTGTTGTCGCCTCTGTTTTTCAGACATATGACCTCTGCTGTCCCTTTACCTTATTAGTCTCAAAAGTGTCCCACTGAAAAAGTCATCCTTGTGATATATATAGGGTGCTGACACCACTACAGTGCGGTTTCTAAACAGAGATACGACACTAAACGCGTCCACTATTCTCTCATAGGCGTCTAATTTCCTTGAAATCTCGCAGATCATGTGTTGTTTGATCAGCGCTGCGAGACCAGCAGTCCATTTTCCCTCCGGCGGTCTTCGCTGAAAAACTGAACATGTCATTGTTCTCAGACACTTTGAACGCGGTTGAAGTTTGCAGAGCTGTGAATTGGGATGTGTGCTAGCTGTTAAATTGGGTTTCAAAGATCCTGTGCAGATGAGTTAGGGCAGGCCGCCGGGGTTGCTCGTTCCCTGGTCTGGATGTGTAGGTGGCCAAGGTCATTTCACAAGGTCACTGACGCTCTCTTCCTATAAGTTGAACTCAAAGTCCAAGATAAGGGCTAATAAAACTGTGCCGACAACTCGACGTTTAAAAGTGCAAGAGTGGCATTTTGAAGAGACACAAATCTGTACTTTTATTTATATTTTGATAAAGATGTGACCTGGAGGTTACATTCTTTCTCTGGGATAAATCTTATTTTGGTTGGCAAAACCTCTCTCACCGGAAAAAAAAAGTTTCCACAGTTGTCCATCAGCTGCCCTGATAATGTCTCTCCATAGCTGTTGAATATGTGCTGCTTAGTGTCCTTCACAAGGTCATGGAGCAAGATTCAAAGTTCACGATCATCTCAAAGTCCAAATAAAACTCGAGTGACAACCCCACGATTGAAGAGATTAAATAATACAGTGAGTGTTTTATATGGAATAACCCAGTATAAAAGTATTTTAAATGTATGCCCATCTGTGCCTTTCACAAGGTCATGGAGTGTAAGGCCGTAGATGCATGTGTCAGCGTCTTAGCTTGCAGGCATAATGTATACTCCAAGGTTAAGTGTTCAGAAAGTGGGACGGTATTTTTTACAGATATTAATGGCATGGCTTAGTCTCTTCGTTTTTTTTTTGTTTTTTTTTTAAACTTTAGTTATGGTTTACAGGAAACCTTTTCTGCCTGGTGTCATCCACAAAGTCACACAGCGAGGCTGCAGTATCATGTTCAGCATGGTTATTAGGCAATAAACTCGCATCTAAGTGACACATTAATGATTATTGTCCCCCATACTACTTAACTAGATCTCAAAGTCCTGCTGCGGCTGAAGGACGTTGGTACACCACAGCAGTGGTATCATCAGCGCGCCCTAACTTTGACTCCGCAACTTAGCACATTTTTTAACTCTAATTTACAGCAAACACTGGCGCCCATGTGTAGAAAACATTTTAATGAGTCAAAGATCAGGCCAAACCAATGAAAGTGCGTCATTAGATCTCAGAAACGACATTGCCACATTCAATATTTATGATCTACAATCTTCTGAATTTGATAAGGCCTAAAAGTGATAGTCGTGAGGGTGTGGGTGTGTTTCCGTGTAGCCCTTCTAGTTAACATGTTAATGATTATTGCGCCATCATACAATTGAAGGAGACATCAAAGTCTGGCCAAGGACAAAGGACAGGCCTGCCATGGCAACAGCATGCAGCTGGTGATTTGTTAAAATGTAACACAGTCCAAAGGAAAAGCGCTAAATATAGAAAGATATTCAATCTGATTGAGAGGGTCAACAATGGAGTGAGCATTCCTCTCAAGACGTATTTCTTAATGGTTCAAGAGTGTCATTGACCAGGCGGGTGCCCACAAGGTTAAAGTGTGTGTGTGTGTTACTGAGACTGGCCATCAGAGCCTGAAAACACTGAGTCCCCTCTACTTGGATCCAAAGCTGCAAAGGAACCGCTGACTGAGAGTTAAAAAAAGCAACAGTGGTTTGGGGCATGTGATAGCGCATTATGCATGGCACATTTGGCATGGCACATTTTGCCCGCCTTATTGTAACATAAAGTCATGGTAAGGCAAGCGGACATAGCAATTACACTCATTTTATCCACCAACTGTAGGGTAAAGAGAGCATATTAACATAAAGAGATGCACTTCATCCGCTAGCGGCTAAACTAAACTTAAATATCTCAAATGTGTTTCACAAGTGTTATGTAATCACATAAACAGCAAGCAGTGAGTGACGGACATAAAATTACATATTACTGCAAAAACACATGGGGTTTAACACAATGTTTATTTCTGAATGCACTCAACTGAGCAGGGTGAATATTGAAGTGCATTCATTCATTTATTAATATGCACCAACTGCGGCTGAGGTCGATAATTTTTAGCGGAACGAATTGCAAGAATAATCTAAAATGTTTCCAATAATGTGCTTACAGTGAAGGGGATAAATTGTGTGTGTGAGTTTAGGCGTGCAAAATGTTGTTTGTTACAATGCATTTTGCCAACTTGCAAAAACCTCTTGTTCCATTTTATGTCATGGAAAAAGTAATTACTGTGAGTATGAAGAAATCGGCCTCATGCGTGTCAGAGTATAAAATACTGAAATGGAAACCAAATGCTCGCATATTTGGTCAATGTTCCCTTTGTGGCTTGTTTAGCAATATCTCCGCCACAATAAGCATCGGTCACATATTTGAGGTCAAAACATAAACTATTGGCAGGGAGTCTTTACTGTGGATGCATCAAGTATCTTGTAAAGATTGCATGACCTCCATCCACAATGATGTTAAATAAGGAACAGGCAGATGATATGCATGATTACAATTTCCTTATTCAGTCTCTCTCTGTGGGTGGTAATTGAAAACACAGTGTGGGCCCATGACTGTACAAGTTTGATCATTTGCACATCCACTTTTATTTGCATTATTCCCTTTAGAAAATATTCATGAAACCAGATATGGAAAGTGCACACATTCCCTGCAGAGTGCTCAAAACCCACACAATCAAACGCAGGAGTGATCAGCTGGATGCTTCGGCGCCAAATTCATCTTGGCGATCGTGTTGGTGGTGTGTGTCGTGTAGAAGAAGTTTAACCATGAGTCTGAAAGAATGAAAACAGACAGGTTAACTCTTAATGAAACTCCACTGAAATATACAACACGTACGCAATACGCTTTGGAGCAGGAGTCATCTGGTTTGATCTTTTGGACCCTTCACTCGCAACAAAGTGTGCATACACATGACTGACTAAGTTCAGGACTTAGCGCTCACGTTTGGCACTGTGGCATTACTCGAATGCCTGCTTTGACTAATGTGAGATCACACTACATGGATTTGCATTCATATTCCATTTGTGCGTTTATTAATTGTGCGTGGCCAAATTTTGTTCAAGCCTACATAACTTTAATTTAAATTGCAGTGGAGAGCCCAAGGATTTTCAGGATGCCAAACATGTCCTGCTGCATTACAGGGAAATGTTTCTAAAATGCACAAGACATCTAGATATTTTCTATCTGGTGTAATGCTGCAGCCATGTCGACAATGGAGTGATGTCACTTCAATGAAGCTGCAATCAGCAGATACAGAATATGTATAAGACAGTGTCATACAATATGGAAAAACAGGCTTTCTTCTAACTTTGAAGCTACTTAAAGGGAAATTTAAGGGCAATCAGAGCTGAAGGGGTTAAGAATACAAAGATGACATAGCAAAATGCTGTGTCATGTTTGGAGGAAATGGCAGGACATGTTTTAATCCTCACAGCATAATAAGATAATGTCTGCAATTTGAAAATGACAGGATTTTGGCTTTTTTAATGGAACATCTCCAATCTCTCTCTCTCTCTCTCTCTCCCTCTCTCTCACCATAGGATGATCACAAATTAACCTTGGACGAGCTTCACAGGAAATATGGAACTGACCTAACCAGGGTAAGTCTACATTTGTGTCTGCATGTGTGTGTGCGTGTGTTTGTGGATTTGGATGTGTGTGTGACATGTGTCTTCAGAGGGTCACAGTAAGGCTTTCTGTGGTTGTGACTTTACCAAGGCCCACGGGTTGTCAAAGAGTCTCCAATGGCAACAACATGGCTCCAGGCTAGGCTCCTGGAACCTGATTTATTTCCTGCTTGGGAGTTGTAACTGAAATCTGAGTTTCAGGAACTTTTAGGAAGAGCTAGCGGGCCTACAACACAAATTTTGTAATTTAAATCAGAAATATAATAGAGCCATAACTAAACAATATAGATTGGTGGTTAGGGGTTGCAGGGTATCCAGTACACAGCCAAACAGAGGAGAAAAAAGAAAGTAAGAATACAAAAAGATGAAGCCTGGAGACGATTACCTCTCCCTGCACCGGAGAAGCAAAGAAAAGGCAGAACCTGAACTTCAGGGGTTCAGGTTCTGGAAAGTCCCAAGTCAAGGAAAGTTCCGGGTTTGACAATAAAGAAAGGCCGTAAGTAGTTCATCAACTCGCTAGTGACAATAGCAGGAAAGTTTACAAGCCCAGAAACCAGGCACTCTCTTGTAGTGCAAATTGAGGCCAAACATAAACACACACACACACACACACACACACACACACATACAAACACACATCTGCCCACAAATTTCATCATTTGTTTATCCGACATTTCTCAACTATAGTGCAATGCATAGGTAAGGCAGTGCTGCAGCCGAGGCTTGCTCACGTGGGGATGATTTCAAGGGTCAAGGCAGTTCACACCGAACAAATAGAGGACACACACACACACATACACATATGCACACACACACACACAAGATTTCCATTACACAACACAATACAACTGGTCAAATGCTTGACTGATGATGATTATCTGCTGAAATCTGATCTGTCTGAGTTTGCCCCAAAACAAGGACTTCATTCACACCGGAGCACTAGTCTAATTTGATTCCAAAAAAAAAAAAAAAAATGCTGCTTCTCACTCTTGGTTTCCCTCCAACGAGACAGTTTCGTGACGCTTTGGGTTACAGCTCCATTTCCTATTATTAACACTGGAACAAAATGCAGCACAGCATTGCACAGGTGGCCCTATTAAAGGCCTGCGATTTGCCTTAGCATGACAGAGGGCTGATCATATTGATTTGCAAGTAAGAAATCAATGATGGCAGACAGACGAGCTATCCCTGGTCTGATTCTCTCACAGCAGTGACGCAGTTTCTGTGTCACAGCTCATCATTTAGCACACACAACGCCTTAACTGTGTAATTACAGTGACTTTCGCGAGTGAGAAAGCTTTCATTTAAAGATTAGTCAAATCTCCCTTCCTGTTCCTTGGTGTCTTGTTTTGGCTGCCTATCAACCAAATCTTTATCCACCACCTGCAAAGGTAGCACAGCTCTGCCTGTTTAGCAAATGAGACAAGCACGACACGTCTCCTCAGTGTTTTTCTCGCTTTGTTTCTGTCTATCTGTCTACCTAATTATCAAGCTGTCTAGCTAGCTGTCGAGGTGCAGTGAGAGTAGTGGAACCAACCGGACTTACAAGTTTTTCTTGTATTCCTCTGTTCCAAAGTTTATACACACACACACACACACACACACACACACATACACATGCACACACACAAAGACGAATTTGTTTAAGTGACCTTAGTTAACTCTCCTTCCTTATTCCTTCTCTGTCATGGTGGGATTATTGATGTATTAGGCAACTGGGCCCAAAGAGCTGCCTCAGAATTGTTATGTATTTTTCACAAGAAAAGCTCACACTGAAGTACATTTTCCACTTTTCATCCTCCTCTCTCTGCAGGGTCTCTCCTCCTCCAGGGCGAAGGAGATCCTGGCCCGTGACGGCCCCAATGCCCTCACCCCTCCCCCCACCACGCCAGAATGGGTCAAGTTTTGCAAACAGGTAAAAGCGACTGCTCATCTTTACAATTTTACATGAACTCATTGTCCCGTTGAAGTGCGTTTGACATGCAAAATATAGACTCGAAACATTTTTTTAATATCCAAATGTGGGAAATCCAAATTTATTCTAACTGTAGGGGGTATCTCCAGCGTTGACCTAGACCACATTAACACCTAAGCCCTTTCCTGCCACGTTCAAAGTCATGAATCTGGAATAATGAATTTATTTTATCTTGTTGCCAGCTGTTCGGTGGTTTCTCCATGCTGCTGTGGATCGGCGCCATCCTCTGCTTCCTGGCTTATGGTATCCAGGCTGCCTCAGAAGATGAACCGGCCAACGATAATGTAAGGAGAACCTCATCATCATATGCTAGTTATAACTTTTTTAACCACAGGCTTTATGCCTCTAACGGTGAGGGCATCATCATCATGAGAGAGCTTTCATTTATACCTTTAACGTTCTGAGATCCTAAAAGAATCGGAAATAATCTGACCATGTAAAATGCTCTTTCAACCTTCATGCAGTTGTACCTGGGTGTTGTGCTTTCTGCTGTCGTCATCATCACTGGCTGCTTCTCCTACTACCAAGAGGCTAAGAGCTCCAGGATCATGGACTCCTTCAAGAACCTGGTCCCACAGGTGAGGTCTTCAACAAGCTGCTCGTCACTATCATTCGTCGACCTTCATACAGTCTTGACCAAAAGTTTCCAGTCTCCTGTGGCTGCTCATGCATTATCGCCTTTTAGGCAGTGATACACAGCAGAGCATTTTGCATAACGCTGATAAGTGACATTACTCAGTGAGCTGTCAGTGAGCATTGTTGCACTGATTACACATTACCCTGGGTAATTTTGCTTCCTGCTGCCGGGAACACTGCCCATCCCCATTGTCCAAAAGCTCCGGAGTGTGTCACCAACATTTGGCAACATTTCCTATCAAGAGAGACAAACAAAGAAACATGGCAACGATATTTGCCCAGCTTTCACCTCCTTTTATATATTGCATGTAATTAGTAAAGCAAAGCATTTGAATCAACCCTTGGAACAATGACGCTCAACAAATTACAAATGGTACGTCTCAGTCCACAAAGGCAGAACCTGCTCAGGAAAAGAAATACCCCTTGAAATGTCAACTTGAGAGCGAAAATGTATTGAGAAATCTTGCGTCTTTGGTTTGGTAGCAAGCTCTGGTCATCCGTGATGGTGAGAAGAAGAACATCAACGCTGAGGACGTGGTAGTTGGAGATCTGGTGGAGGTGAAAGGCGGAGACAGGATCCCTGCTGATCTGCGTGTCATCTCGGCACACGGCTGCAAGGTTTGTTGCTGCAAGTCTTTCATCTGCTTGGACAGACATTCCTATGGACCAGCGGTTTCTGTAGAGGGGATTCTTAGTGGGACTTTTCAACAGCACTTTATTAAAAACCTCCAATAAAACCACACTTAAAAAGTTTTTAGATGGAATGGCAGAGCAGTCCGTTCTGGCTTTGGAATGGGGAAACCAAGATGTACTCACATACCACACTGTCTAGCTGTAAATCAAATAGAAACTTTTTTAATATCACATGAGAAACGTTAGCTGTTGCCTTGTTTATTTCTGGGGTTAAGTTCCTCTTGACCCAAATGTGTCATCATCCACACTTTTGCTTTTAATATAGAGACAGGCATGCCAGTTATTTTTATTTTTTTATTATTCTGTTCTGTCTGATCCCTCCTGTGGTGTAAAACCCTGAAGACATTTTTTCAGGTCTGTTCATGTTCACTTTTCTCCCTCTCAGGTGGACAACTCTTCTCTTACTGGTGAATCAGAGCCCCAGACTCGTAGCCCAGATTTCTCCAATGACAACCCACTGGAGACCAGGAACATCGCTTTCTTCTCCACCAACTGTGTCGAAGGTAGGGAGCAAGGAAATAGATTCACAAAACAGTGGGTATGAAAAAAGGATTATGGGGTCAAAATTAACCAGATTTGATGAAATCTAATCTGTTCTCTCCATCCAGGCACTGCAAGAGGAGTCGTCATCAACACTGGAGACCGCACTGTCATGGGTCGTATCGCCACCTTGGCTTCCAGTCTCGAGGGCGGCAAGACTCCCATTGCTGTTGAGATTGAGCACTTCATCCACATCATCACCGGTGTGGCCGTCTTCCTGGGCGTGTCCTTCTTCATCCTCTCCCTCATCCTTGGGTATGGCTGGCTGGAGGCCGTCATCTTCCTCATTGGTATCATCGTCGCCAACGTGCCAGAGGGTCTCCTGGCCACTGTCACCGTGAGTTATGACTTACTCTGTGTCTTGACTGTTTTCTCTTTGTGTTTGTATGCATTAACACACATGATGTTAAGAAGGCAGTATTTTTTTAAGTACAATTATTATTATTAGTTTGACTGAAGAACCACATCTATGTAGTTTTCATGGGAAAATAATTCAGAAACATACTTTTGTAATTTATTTTCCAGTGTGCTGCTTTCCCCTAAAGAGCTACAGGCCATTTTTTGCAGCCAGAAAGAGCCCCTGCTCTGATTGGCTGGCAGCACTCAAAGTTCTGCTATTACCAATAACCAATAACATATAATAAAAGATACCAATAACTATTACTAACTATGTTCATTTGTGCAATAGTTGTTGGTATCTTTGTTTAGCAATTCAAAATCTCTGACCCATCTTTGCTAGGGTGGTGTAATTACAACACCGTTACAAATTGTCATGTCTTATATTATCAACATTTTCTTGTTGGATATCACTGAAAACCTTGGAATATCTGCATCAGCTTGCATTTGGCTGCTGTACTAATCACAGTATGATGCATGTACTTCTTGTTAAGGTCATAAACACTGATGAAACAAATAGAGACACAAAGCCAAAACATGGGGAGAGGCCATGAGAATAATCTCCAGTATATTGATAGAGTGCCTTATGGAGAAATTAAAGATGTGATAGCTAAGTGTCAGCTTCCCATCTCTAGGTGTGTCTGACCCTGACCGCCAAGCGTATGGCCAAGAAGAACTGCCTGGTCAAGAACTTGGAGGCTGTGGAGACGCTGGGCTCCACCTCCACCATCTGCTCCGACAAGACTGGCACTCTGACCCAGAACAGGATGACCGTGGCCCACATGTGGTTTGACAACCAGATCCACGAGGCCGACACCACCGAGAACCAGAGCGGGACCTCCTTCGACCGCAGCTCTGCCACCTGGGCCTCCCTGGCCCGGATCGCCGGACTCTGCAACCGTGCTGTCTTCCTGGCAGAGCAGGCCAACATTCCCATCCTGAAGGTGGCAATCTGTCTTGCACACAACACCCTCCATTAAAACTTTAAATTACCAAACAACGTTCGTTTTGCTCTACTTCACCAATTGACACCAGAACAAAAGGCTCTGAATAATTTAACACTGGAGGAAGATATCAATAACCTTGATGTGTATGGAAGCTTTGGCTTTTGGTGTAACACCATCTGTGAACCCTGATTGTAAAGGAGTACATAATCTGTTATGATACCAAGCCAAAGGTATAATTTACCCACAGTACCTCTTGGAACAATTCTTACTTCTCTGAAATGTGTTTGTTGAATAGGATACTAGACCTACTTGATTTATTATTCAGCTGAAAGACGAGATACAATTACCGTGTGAGAAGTGATTGATCTTGTCTTGGCAAGGAACCGTTGGGACAGCAACAAAATACAAACCCAGCCAAGTGGCACTACAAGTTACACACACAACAACAAGAAAAACAACAGCAACAACAACGAGAAAGATCCCTCTCAGTGTAATTGAATGTTTCTTAATGATACATAGCCAAACCAAAAAGTGGGCAGGAAGACTAGTGGAGTTTGTTTTGTTTGTTGAATTGTGGCAGCCAAGCATAAGTAATACAACTGAAGGGTTTGATTGAAAATGACACTTGAAATTCACCAGGTCACTGTCCCTGTAAATGTCCTTGGAGCTATTTTCCAAGCAAATGTCTTAAGACGAGGCATAACTGAAGTAGTGCCCAATAAGGTGCCTCAGTTTTAGGTTGATGTGTCCAGTTGTCTGTGGTTTTCAGTCACAGAGCTGAATCGAGGTCAACTGGACTTGTTTGCAGTCGACCATCTTGTTATTGTTCCTGGTCATTCGGCTGGTTGCTCTTGGACGAGAAGTGAAACGTCTTCAAGAAGCTACAAACAAGTCCAGTTTCCCTTGACTCAACTCTGTATGGATGCACCCTTTTTTTCCAAATGGTCTTACTGATTGAATTTTGGAACATACAGTATCTCTTCAATCCAAACATTCATTTGATCCAAATATTATAATGTTATCCATCACAGAAAGAACTAATTTGTGTGTGTACTGTAGCAAACTTTTGTCTCTAAAATGTCAGCTCTTGAGGAATTGACAAAAAACATAGAACATATTCTTCATTTGATGTTTGAGCCAGTGGTTTGGCTTGGTTCCGAACATTATGTAACAGCACGAAACATTTTTCATGACTTTGCAACCAGGCTGTCATGCGTAATAAAAAGCAGAACAATTCAAGTGTGTGGATGCTAACAATGTGATGTACGATACAGGCCAAAGCCGCTGATCCAAATCTTTATATTTTCAATCACCCAACAGAGGGATGTAGCTGGTGACGCCTCAGAGTCTGCCCTGCTGAAGTGCATTGAGCTGTGCTGCGGATCCGTCAAAGACATGAGAGATAAATACGCCAAGGTTGCTGAGATCCCCTTCAACTCCACCAACAAATACCAGGTATGTCCAGGTCATTTACAGCTTTTAGGTAATGGACACAAAATACACAAAATGACTGGGATGTTTGACAGGTTTAAACTTAATTATTCATTATTGCTTTGTTTATCAGTTTTTATCAGCTTTCTGAGTTGCAGCTGTGGGAAAAAAGCAATGTTCGAAACAATTTTCAGTAGGCTGAAAAAAAACCCACAGGCAAAGAACATTGTAAGACAGTATCTGAAGTGGGAGCCATGTCTTGATTCACAGTGAAGTGCAATATTCAAAGTTTTGTTTGTCTTACCGTTGGTCTTTGGCTTTTTGTTTTCCATCCTGTAAAGAATATTTGAGTGTGTTAAAATCCCTGCCTTCCTGCAACCTCTTTTCCCACAGCTCTCCATCCACAAGAACTCGACTCCTGGAGAATCAAAGCACCTGCTGGTGATGAAAGGTGCCCCAGAGAGGATTTTGGACCGCTGCGCCACCATCATGATCCAGGGC
Organism: Myripristis jacobus; assembly: GCA_900302555.1. Classification (NCBI taxonomy): domain Eukaryota; kingdom Metazoa; phylum Chordata; class Actinopteri; order Holocentriformes; family Holocentridae; genus Myripristis; species Myripristis jacobus. The sequence goes on from OMLB01062402.1 coordinate 12,052, forward strand.
AAAGAGCAGCCTCTGGACGATGAGATCAAAGATGCTTTCCAGAATGCCTATGTTGAGCTGGGAGGGCTTGGAGAGAGAGTGCTGGGTACGGTCCAATTCAATTCTATGGATAAATCCTATAGTCTGGAAATGATTGAACCAAGAAATGCATCAGTCAAATCCCTAAAATCCTCAGCACTGGGATGCAGTGTAACAATGCATCTCTGTAGGATTAGTGAAACAATAAAACTGAAAATTAGAAAGGCTTCTCGCCAACTTCCCTGGCTAAACAAAGGGTTGAAAAGACACTTGTGTTTGGTTATTTTACTGCTACAACACAATTAATAATACAAAACTGTGTAAAATTGTAAACAAAAGTTGATGTGCTTTTTTCCATTTACTGTCCTGTCCAGGTTTCTGCCATTTCAGCCTACCTGATGACCAGTTCCCAGAAGGCTTTGCCTTTGACACTGACGAGGTGAACTTCCCCACTGAGAACCTTTGCTTTGTTGGCCTCATGTCTATGATTGACCCTCCTCGTGCCGCTGTGCCTGACGCTGTGGGCAAATGCAGGAGCGCTGGAATTAAGGTATGTCTCTGCAGTGTTTTAAGGCTTCTGGTTTAATCCAGAGAAGTGTGTATCTACTAATCATTTTAAAACCTGGACCAAATCCACATCACTAAGTTATGGAGTACATACTCTGGCTACAAGTCTAGAGCAATGATTTTCAGTGCAAGTTAATGTTAGATGATCCAAACTCCTAAAACCTTTAACGAACACAATATGTTTAATTCAAACCTCAAAGGAATGTGAATGATGCTGCATAATCCCCAGTTAGCTCAGTAGTTTGGCCACTTACCATGTCCTGCTGAAAACCAGCATCTTCATTTTTAAATTAGTATTCATTATTATGAGTTGCAATGGAAATTGTGCATTATATGTAAAAATGTTAGTGCATCATCAGTTAAATCCGCCATCTTTTTTAAAATTCCCGAGAAAGTTGATGTAAATCACGATGATGTGTAAAACCTGACACAAACTTCAGCTTGACAGTCTTGTCTCATCTCTGCCTTAGGTTATCATGGTAACAGGTGACCATCCAATCACAGCCAAGGCCATTGCTAAGGGTGTGGGCATCATCTCTGAAGGCAATGAGACCGTTGAGGACATCGCTGCCCGTCTTAACGTTCCAGTGTCAGAGGTCAACCCCAGGTTTGTACACTTCCTTCATTGTTTCTCTTTTTTTATTTGTTTAATAATTGTTATAATGCGCATTCATTGAAGGACAAGGGTATATTTTTATTGAAATATTGTTTTGGGAATCACTCTTAACATTGGGAATATTATGATAAATGTCTGAATGAGGAAGTAGTGCTCAGCTGTTCCTGCTGAGTTACAGTGACTTGGGGGAAAATTATCCTCTACCTGTAGGAGTGGCAAGCTAATTAGAACTGGCCCTGTTTAGTTCTAGCACCCCCTGGTGGCTGAGAAAACCAAGGCTTTATTTTCTCATTTACAGTGGAAAGTATGTGCTGTTGCATAACCCTGACAAAACTGAGCAATTAGCATATTTTTTTTAACCACCAACAGAAACTAATGCTAAGAATAGGCAGTGCTTAAAACCGGCTTTCAAGCAAGAGCAGTGACTGTGATTACTGCTTCCCATTCTATTGTTAATCTGTAATAATGTTAACTAAATGAGAATATGGCAAAAAGTCTTCAGTGGTGTCTTGTCCCATGTCTGAACATTTTATACCAAGCGATCAATATTCAGCTCTCAAAGTAACAAATTAAATTTGCAATGGACCCATTTTTGGCTTTCAAATTTGCTGAGGTCCACCTGTCTATAAAGAAAAAAAACTTCAGTTTAAGTGACTGGACAGCCAGGAATTTATAGAGTTGCTGAATGGGAGATTGGAAGCCAATTAATTAGTACTAATGGTACCAAATTAAATTAGCAGGGGCAAACAAGATCTGCAATCTGCTTAGCCAAAAAGGCTTTTAGCATTGAGTCAGAACAGACACATAAATCTAGAAATGGCTCTGCAGTGGAGGTTTTGCCATTTTCTGCCTCGGCCATTAGTTTTCATGTTCAGATCACAGTTGCACTACAAAAATAAACAAGCTGCCTAAGCGTGGACTAATTTAGATCAGAAATACTCTCAGCTAAGCAGGTCAAGAAACTCAAGAGTAAAATGGATGTTTTGGCTAGACTGCAGGAAAGTCATGAATCCTATTTACCTTTTTCATTGAAAAATAGGAGACCTGTCACTGAAATAGACTAATGTCATCTGTGTTGGCAAGATATTATAAAATATTACCCAGGGACCAAGATAAACTATTGAAGGTGCTGACAAATGCCAAAACAGTGTGACTATCATTAGGAGCATCATCTAGTTTTTCTCAGTTTCTGAACTTTAGTCTAAATCTAGCTTTTCGCTGATGACTCAACCTTTTTCCTCTCGGGGGATGCCAATGCGCTGTCTGTTTACTTATGCAATTTCCTGAATTCCCTGTTTGCCCTTTCCTGACATTAGTGTGCCCATGTCACCCTGATCACGTCCCAGCCTTAGTTTTCTTCTCAGAGACAGAATCTCAGATTAGAAGCGTTGTCCTAACCCAGACGTGTTTTCCTCTGCAGGGATGCCAAGGCCTGCGTGGTTCATGGTGGTGAGCTGAAAGACATGACCTCAGAGCAGCTCGATGATATCCTGAGGCACCACACTGAGATTGTATTTGCCAGAACCTCCCCTCAGCAGAAACTCATCATTGTGGAGGGCTGCCAGAGACAGGTCAGCACTCAAGGACAATCACAGCCATTTTAACAGTCGAGAACTAGCTATATTGGTTTTTGATGTTTTTTCTGGTCCAGCATCCCAACACACAAGTTTGTTTCCTCAATTTGATCACATGAAAAAAATATTTATGCTTTTTCCATGAGTTAAGTAGACACTCAACAACTTGTGATTCACAACAGGACCTGAAGAAAACTCACCTAAAGAAAATTAATCCTTACTTTTGGACTAAACTGTACTGTTTTCTGTATAAGTCAGTCATATATAGTGTTAGAATCTAAAGACGTTTAACATTGCAAATAGCATGAAGCCACAATCTAAAATGATATTTAGATTGATTCAGTTAAGAAGACAAATATTGCTGCAATATTAGGATGGTTTGCTGGATAAATTACATTTAGAGTTGTTGTGGGGAAACGACAGGACAGCAAGCAAAAAAGAAAGCCAGGACGTTTACAGTGATACCATCAGTACATCTAACCTGTCTTCCCTCTGTCTGCAGGGAGCCATTGTGGCTGTGACAGGTGACGGTGTGAACGACTCTCCAGCTCTCAAGAAGGCTGACATCGGTGTTGCCATGGGAATCGCTGGATCTGATGTCTCCAAGCAGGCTGCTGACATGATCCTTCTGGACGACAACTTTGCCTCCATCGTCACTGGAGTGGAAGAGGGTAAGTCTTACATCCGAGTTCCACTGCAGCATTCAGCAATGGGGGAAATGCTGCCTTTCAGATGAATGAAATCTGCCCTGCTGTCCATGTTGCATTTGTCTTACATCATGTCTGCTGGAAGTGACAGAACTCAAAAACTATTGATGGCTGACACATACTCATCCTCATATATTATATTTAAATACTGACAAATGACCATTTTGCTAATTGAACTGAAATCCACAGAAGCCATGACAGAATTCCTACTATCTGTGGTTTGATAGACTTAGTCTTAGACGAAGTCCCGATCCGAAACATTGATACTGTCACATGTGAGCACAAGAGTGACCTGTGTTTGGCTTCTAATTTTCATAGATGTACTCATAACATAGACCGCAAGAAACATCAACTGTCACGTTGTCTTTTCTCATCTCATTTTCACAATATTAATTTCTCGTGCTTGTCTTCTATCACCTTGTCAGGCCGTCTGATCTTCGACAACTTGAAGAAGTCCATCGCCTACACCCTGACCAGTAACATCCCCGAAATCTCACCCTTCCTCCTCTTCATCATCGCCAACATTCCTTTGCCTCTGGGAACTGTCACCATTCTCTGTATCGACTTGGGAACTGACATGGTGTGCATTTTGACTTATGAACTGATTAACTGAGTAATAGCACAACATGTTAATGTTTTCCATAACTATGATTAGCTCCTATTTGTGCTACAAATAGCTAAAACAAAATCGGAGATGATTCAGTATGTAAAATAACTTGTTGTCCTTTTTTGTTGCCTCGCAGGTTCCTGCCATCTCCCTGGCTTACGAAGCAGCTGAGAGCGACATCATGAAGAGACAGCCCAGAAACCCCAAAACAGACAAACTGGTCAATGAGAGGCTCATCAGTATAGCCTACGGGCAGATCGGTAAGAGCATTATTTCAGCATTTCTAAATACAATAATACCATATTATCCCCTAGTTGTTTTGTCACCTCTGTGGTCTGAAATAAATCGCTCTGTCACTCCCCTGTCAGGTATGATGCAGGCCACAGCCGGCTTCTTCACATACTTTGTGATCCTGGCTGAGAACGGCTTCCTGCCCATGGACCTGCTGGGTATCCGAGTTCACTGGGACGACAAATACATGAACGACCTGGAGGACAGCTACGGACAGCAGTGGGTTAGTAACGCTTCTGTTTTCAATAATGCCACAGTCTGCCATTGGAGGTCAAAGTAATGAGAGATCATTCATGGTGACTAAAATATCAATATCAGTGGAAGAACAGACACAGAAATAGATGTGGTAATGTGTTTCTCCTCTCCTTGTTCTCCACTAGACATACGAGCGCAGAAAGATTGTGGAGTTCACCTGCCACACGGCCTTCTTCGCCAGCATCGTCATTGTCCAGTGGGCCGATCTGATCATCTGCAAGACCAGGAGGAACTCCATCCTGCAACAAGGAATGAAGTAAGTCTATACTGTAATATGTAGGGCCTACAGACTTTACATGGTCTTATTGGCTCATTGGTTGTGACAGAAGCTCCATCACAGCATGGAGCTTCTTCACTTGAGTCAACACAACAATACTTCCATATATATGATTTAAATCGTGTTCTCAACTCTTCCTCACCTCCTCAGGAACCGCATCCTGATCTTTGGCCTGTTTGAGGAGACGGCCTTGGCTGCCTTCCTCTCCTACTGCCCCGGCATGGACGTCGCTCTCAGAATGTATCCTCTCAAGTGAGTAAAACACTCTCACACACACGAGCGCACACACCTCATTTAAGGAAGCAAATTGAGCCTCATTGCTGTCTAATGAGAACTTCATACACCCTCAAAGTAAAATCTTAATGATATCAAGAACCGTGCCTTTGTGTAATTAGACAGTAGGCTTTCGTTATTTGAAAGAACCACATGTGACATTTTTAAGCGTCTCCAGTGTCCACTCCATATGTCATTATGCATGACAAGCAAACAGCATGCATGATGATGAAGTTATTATTTAGGATGCTGAGGTATACCTACAGCACATCGTTTCACTTTGGTGGTCTCATTTTCTATGCAGATATTTGGAATAATCTGTTTCTGTTCATGCACATGGGGATAATCATGAGCATAATGACAAATTGCATAAACAGTTTATCCTTATTAAAGTGGTAATCCACAAAATCCTGTTTGCTGTCATTTTGTCAACACCGCTGCGGTGTTTCTGCACTGCGCGTCCCAGCGATCACCTGTCATTCAAACAGAGTGGGCGGGACTGGCTTGACTTTTTGCCTTGGATTTTCTCTTGGTCAGGGTTGAGTTTCTGTAGGTGAACTACGCAGTTCTTCTTCTTCCAAACAAAGTGGAAATGTAAAACATATCTCTTGGTGTGAATTTGTCACAGGGAAGAGCAGGAGAACAGCAGATGTGAAAGATAACCTGTTGGGGATTACTACTTTAAGCACCACACTGCGGTGCAAACTATTATCTGGAACACTATGTGAACGTACAAGTACTCTGAAAGGTCTGAAAGAGTCTTTTGAAGCCTTCACTGATGGACGAGCCTTGTTGCGCTGTTAAAATTGGTGGATATTATCTTGCAGATGGTAGAATTTCTTGTGATTTTCACTTCAGAGGCAGAGCTAGTAATGAGATTTTTTTTTTTTTTTGCTTGACAGAAGAATAGAAAGCAGCCTTAGACCTGTGAGGGTGTGTTAAGCTCATTAGCCCAGCAGTTTCACATCCAACTTAAACTTTATAGTCTCTGTCTCATTACTGTTCAACCTCTTGTCTTTCTCTCTGCCTCTCGATTCGCAGTCTTTCTCTCGCTGTCTTTCTCTCTCCATCCATCTCTCCTCTTGGTTCTCCCCTTCCTGCCCGTGTTTCTGCCTCATTTGCTTTTTGCATTTCAGTGTTTGTCTCTTTTTCTATTTCTGTCTCTCCATCTCCGTCTCTCCCTTGATTCATATTCAGATATCTCCCTGAAATGCAAAAGTACTTTTTGCCAAAGTAAATTCAGGGCTAGAAAATAATTAAGATAAAAACATATGTCACTACAACCTTGATGACAAGGACAGCGATGTCTGTAAATATTTCAGTAAAATGATTAGCCTGTTTCCTTACCGAGCCAATAAATTAATTAATCAGTCAATCAAAACATTTTATTGGATCCTCTCTTTGAAAGTGTGTCAGTTTTTCCCCCAAGGACATGCCAAATTCTAAGTTTCCATTCATTTTTTACATTTTTTACCCCACATCACTTAAGAGACGTGAGATGATGAGGAAAGATGAAGTATTCTTCAAATCCTCACACCAGTCATCAAAGTCATTAAAACACACTTAAAACCACGAGAGACAGTCATACAAAACTAATAAGCAGCATTTAAAAATGACAACACTTTGATGGTGTGTGTGTGTGTGAGTGCGGGCACATTCAGAGCTGTGTTGTGTTTTGGGATTTTGTGACAGTCTGATCACTTCAGGCAGAACGGGAGTCCTTTCATGCTCGTGGTTCTCTCGGGCACATCGAGTGAACTGGATACGACCCTGAATCCAACACTTTCTGTGACTTATTTTGCCGACACAAAGCTTCTAAATTAATTCTCACAGCTGGTCTTTGGATAAAACAAACAAACTCCAAGACATGAGCCTAATGTTTGCTCCTGAAGCTATTTGTGTGTTCTTAGAAAACCCTCATCCACTCCTAACAGTGTAAAACTCACTGTTAAACTCTAACTTTGTCTTTTTCTCTCTCCGCCCATCCCAGGCCATGCTGGTGGTTCTGTGCCTTCCCATACTCCCTCCTCATCTTCCTGTATGACGAGGCTCGAAGATACATCCTCCGACGCAACCCAGGCGGTAAGATTCGACTGTTTTTTTTTAAGTCTGTGATGAGCAGTGAAACCTCTTGAGTGCCTCTGCCCTCTGTTGGAGCTAAATGTCGAGAATCCGATCATTTCAATCCAATCAGTGGAGCAGATCATAATGCATATAGTATGAATATAATGTGTGGAAGACAGTTTTATCCTTTGAACGCTGGGTTTGGTAAAGATTGTACAGTTTGTCACAGTATAAGTGTTGTCACGATGACTGCGTTTTGACCTCAACAAAATTGAAAATTACACCAACAAACAATGAAATCATCTTGCGCGGAGGTTTTACACAGAGGTTTTGATGTCAGCCGAGTGCCAGTTTTTGACTCTGGGCACCAGTGTTGTCAGCTTAGTTGAAGCATTTGCCACATTTTTCGTTGTTTGACTCTGTGATTTTCCGCTGACTCCCGCAGCCCGACTGTCAAAGCCAGGCTGTGTGTTTATTCCAGCCCTTCCTCTTCTGTTAAAGTCAAAGTGAAACGGCATTTAGATGGTGTCTTGTTGCAGTTATTCGGTGTGTTTCCAGCAGCAACAGGATGTTCATGAGTGCTTGAAAAGTTCAAAATGAGAGGAGTACAGGCTGTTTAAAAGTCTGTGATGATATAGCTGGATGAGATTTTTATACACACCCTCTGTTGTGCGATGAAGCAGCCACTAAAAATCTGCCACTTTCCAGGATGTGAAAGTAATCAGATTTAAACATAAAAATAGAAATTTTTGGAGACATTTGGAGAAAGAAATGAACATTTATTGTATTCTATGTTAATTCAGTCTCATGCAACAGTATCGTGACAACACTGTGCTGTGTTGGGAAATATGAATGAGAAATATGTCACCTCTCACAACAGCAGTGACATGCTGCCAAATTCAGAGAGCAGAGGCACTGGGAGATTAGGAAAAGACGGAGATGTCAGTGTGACAGACAGATGAGACTGTGTGTTTGTGTGTGTGTGTGTATTTGCTGATGTATATGCGTGTGTATGTATTTATATGGATGTGCTCATGAGGCTCTGTTTGCATTTTGGAGTCTATTTTTGTGTGCGTGTGTGCATGTGTCTGTGGATTTGTCTGTCATCACTGGCACAACTGAGCCTCCACACAGACCAGTGAACCGTGGCATATGGCTCAGCCCCGGTGGGAATTGAACCCACAACCCCTGCCATTGTTAATGCCAAGTTCCACCCACTGAGCTGCACAGAACCTGCATGCATGTTAGCTCTGACACAGCTGTGCTTGCATGCGTGTGTGTGTGTGTGTGTGTGTGTGTGTGCGTGCGTGCGCGTTGTGTATGGGTGTGCTTGTTTGTCTGCTACATCTGAGTCTCACAGCACAGATCAGTGAACATCCAGTTGCCCATCCATGGTGAATAATGTGTTCTGTACCCACGTTAATATCACGGGGAAAAAAGCCACTTTATCCTGTTTGTATCTTCCTTAAGAAAACAACGAATCCAATCCTTTTAAGGAATATAACCAACAATATTTATTCAAAAAACATTTCAATAATAGGGTAAAGACATTCTGCAAACTGTATTCCAGCTTATTTTTTTAGCACTGGGCTCATGCAGGCTTCTCAATTTCACTATAAAGCAGGTTAACCATCATTTTGGCCTGATGATTTAAAGTCACAATGAAACTTGTTGGCTCGTTTTCCAAGCCAGAATGTTTGCCTCTTTAACAATATGCCAAATAAGTTTAAAACTTTTACACCAAAATACTTTTACTTTTGCATTCTGGAAAATGGGTCTCTTCAGTGGTGACATCGTGCTTAACTAGCAGGTATGAACAACCAATAAAAACATCACATTTCTGAATAAAATAAAACTGCCTTTCACCTCCCGGCTGATCACCCATTTGACACTTATTAAAGATGCCTCTCCTTGTTACGGCTTGTCTTTACAACCTGTTTCAACAGGAAATGCATCGATTTAAGGAAGCAAGATGATCTCAAAATGCAGTTTTCATTGTGACTTTAAGTCCGTTGCAGGGTTAACAATAAAACTCCAAAATGTAGACTTGGAGCAGCGTTAAAAAAAGAGGCTAAATCACATAAATCAAGCCTGGAATCACCTTCACTTCCTGCCCATTTTTATCAGATATGACATGTGATGGACACTTCTGTCCAAAGGGCAAACATCAAATCATATGACAGGCGAAGATGGGAATCAAATCCCAGTGGATGGCGGTGTTAGTGCTCTACCTATTGAGCTACAGGAGCAGGTCAGAGTGTCAGCAGCTTCCCCCTTTTTTAGCCACACAGCCGAGTCATTTCTGCCCAGGGACATTATGGATCCCTGCTAGCCGGCCTGGAGGATGATATCATCGTCTCATGACCAGCTGCGAAACAAAAATGCCACAACCTCTCTCTAAGTCGGCCTGCCAGTTCCCCGCCAAGGCAGCAGCTCCGGGAAAAATCTCTCGACGACATCATGAGGACAGCCTTGGCGGCCTCGCTGCTAAATTCAGGAAGTGACTCGCTCGTGAATGCTCCCGTGCAGCCTCGCTCTTCTTCTTTGAGACTGTGCATCACTGGCAGCCGATGTGAGAGGATGATATCATCTTGCAGATCGCACGCAACGTGAAAATGTCACGGCCTTTTCGTCCGCCAAGACAACCCTCTCGCTGTGTTGTGAAGGGAACCCGTTTGTCTGTGAGAGACGCCGAGAAGAATTTTGGACAAACCGTCCCCAAACTCTGTCCCTAATTGTGTCTCCTTTGGTTTCTAGGTTGGGTGGAGCAGGAGACGTACTACTGAGTCAACGCGACCGTCACAGAGGGAACGTTCAGTGTTTCATCGTTATTTAACTGCCATGTTACATTTCTGTCCGAGCTCTTCGCCAGCTCAAAAAATGAGAAAAAAAAAAAGAAAAAACAAAGTGTGGATGTGTAAAGGACATCTTGGTCATGAGAATGTCATTCATAATAAAACTTTTCAACATCATTGTACACTGAGGCTGCTTGGAAGTTTGTTTCTTTTGCACACGCTTCTCTTGTTGGGGAGGAGATTCTGCCCGCGGGGCTTTTTTGGTTTGCCTGATTAAAACGCACGTAGGGTAAAAACAGGATTTCAGAGCCATGATGCAGAAGGAGGACGTTGTTACAAGGTTTACCCAGGGACACCGCCCGAGCACAATGTTACATGATCAATGAGTCGGGTCTGTGGAATGTGATGACCCATTCAGAGAGGGATCATTCGCATCACCGGTTCCCAAACTTCAGTCCTGGGGGAGCGATGAAGATTTCAAAAGAGGGGCATGCGGTCTCAGGAAATTTAGAGCAAAACAATTAACAGTGGAGACAGACAGAGAACTCTGCAGCCTTGCACATGCCATTTTCACAAATCCATATTACCAAGTGCAATCGCCTACAATACCACCAGCGTTAAAAGCCTACAAGTGCTTTGCAAGATACAATACCCGTTGTTACTGCGTTAACAGGGTTTCAGTAAAAATAGGGAGACGTGAATGGACTTAGGCGAATCGTATGTGCATCAGCCAATCAGAAACGAGGATTCACCCACGCCATGGTGCAAGGGAAATTAAAGTGCATTAAAGTGCTATCTATGCCATCTCTGCTTTCCATGTGCACACTTTGCTTGATGGCTCTGTATTACTGCACTAACCATATGACACACTCATCTACTAGGTTGGATTTTACCTTTAAGTGTGTGTGTGTGTGTGTGTGTGTGTGTGTGTGTGTGTGTGTGTCCATTATCTTGAGGGTCAGTCTGCCAGAATAGTGTTTGCAATGGATTGGTCTGCTGACCGCTAATGCAAAGAGGCCCTTAGTGAAAATTAACTGAGACCACTCTAATGCTATCTACTCTGTGTTTACGCTGGCTATTATACACCCCCCTTTCCCCTCTGTCGCTGTGTGTGTGTGTGTGTGTGTGCACATGGTATCCCATTATACAAACACAGGTCACAGATGGCCCGCTTCACACACACTTTAGCGACACACAAGGTAAATGTGTCTGTATGGCAGAATACACCAGACAATGAAGATCATCCTCTGCGAAAACTCTCTGCAAATCAATTAACTGAATCAATCAGCCGATCAGTTTATTATCCTCCCAACTTCATATCCTGAAGGTGATCTCCTTTACACCAGAGGGTGCTAGAGTAAGACAGTGAAAGCATGGAAACAAGGGTGATGGAGGGAGCGATGGAGGATGCAGAGAGAGGTGAAGAAAAAGAGGAAGAGAGAAAAGAGAGGATGCGATGTGTAATAGATGTTTTCCAAGCCAAGTAATTAATCAGCTCAGTATGGTTTGACTGTATAAACTGTTTGCGGGTTTGGAAAATTTACATTTCCTATACTGATCTGGCAATATTGTATCTGTTAAACTGTCATGCCTACACAGAAAATGAACTGAACTGAATGGAAAGCAATAGCTAGAGCAATGAGAGAGAGAGAGAGAGAGACAAAGACAGAGAGAGAGAGACAAAAACAAAGAGAGAGAGACATTATCATGCCTTCATTCTTCGTTCACAAGCAGGGCCCTGGAACGTGCCTGTTGCTATGGCAACTCATTTGAGAGCTCTCCCCCTCTCTCTTCCTCTCTCTCTCCAACATCTAAATAAAATCTGGGCTATTTATAGAGCACACCGGCAACATGCGAGCTCCACTCAACACACACGCATGGATGTGGATGCATTTGCAAAAGAAAAAAAAAAAAAAAAAAAAAAAAAAAAAGCATACACATACAAACAGGCACACACACACACACACACTCCTGCACCAGTGCCAGGACTTGCTGCTGTGTGTCCATCTGTGATTTAGGTCTTTGTGCACGGGACGGAAGATTCCGCATACAAAATTCATAAGCAGAGATGGAGAAGATGATCAGGTCGGTGTGTATTCAGCGCCACTGGCATGTGAAATGATGGGACCGTGTCGGTGTGTGCAACAATTAGAGAGGGAGCGGGTGACAGATAAAGATGAAATGTCATCAGTGCTGCCGAAGCCAAACAGTGAAATCATGCCGTCCTTGCTTGATCTAGCCGGGTCTTATCTTGTCAATTGGTGCAGAGTGCTCTCCATGCGGCTGATAAGGCCTGCTGGAATACACAGAGAGCCAGACAGAGAGTGACACAGTCTACCTATCAGGCCACAATAGCTCTCCAATAGCTCAGTCTGCCCGAGTCATGGCTTAGGAGGCCGCTTTCAAAACGTAAGCTGTTACAGCCCGCTGATACCGCTGGCTTAAGGTGCAGAGGTGCACGTAATCCAGGGAATTTGTTTAGTAAAAGTGGCGATAAGATACAGTGATGAGAAACACAGAGAGAAGAGAGAGGCTGCTGCTGATTGGCCGCAGGTGAGGCAGAAAAACAAAAACAAAAGGCATGAAAATAACTAGGTCCCCTTTGGTTTTCTGATCCATCATCTTTAACTGTTGCATCATTTGAAAAATCCGCATACTTGTTGCAAACTCGATTCCCAACCTGTGACATCATTGCATTCACAGTGTCAAACTTGGGAAAAATGGATGCCAAGAAGAATAAACACAGCCTTTAACAGCAGGGTGAAAACTAAGGGAAACTTATTTTTTGGGGCATTTTATTGGGGGTCGTGCAATCCCTAACAGCACCCCTGCCCTTTTACCATCACCACCTGCCTTTAGACTACTAAACTGGGCATGCATTGGTGCTGGGCAAGTGTGTGAACCCTGCTGGTGCGTCTCTCCTGCGCAGATCCCATCTGCACCACAACACAGGACGAGATAAATGTGCTTTTTAAGACCTGGACGAGAGGGGTCAGGAGCAGAAGTAGGGTGTCCTCTATCAGTGCACAGCAACCTTGTCAAAGCAGCGGGGAAGGTGTCTGCGATCCTCGCTGTTAGCTGGCTGAGGTGTCGATGAATCAGCGGCGTGTGTGTGTGTGTATGCGTGTGTATGGGGCAGGATGGGCCCTCTTTGCACAGAAGAGCAACAACCCAAGTTTAAAGCTGAATTGAGGTCAGGGTTTCATAAATAAAGTGTCATGAAAGAACTAAACAGTGTAACGCAGGCGGGGAGCATGTGTGCAAGTGTGTGTTTGTTTGTATGCTCTGTGTATGTGTGTGTGTGTGTCTGCTGCACTGTAACAACAAATCAGCATCATCTTAATGCCACTGTAGCCACCCAATAAGTGAGTTTATGATGACCTTATCACACTTTATGGCATTTTACTTGCCATTGTGTCATTACACTCTCCCTGTCTCAACAGTGACTTATCACTTTGCTGTGTTATGTCTTGATGTCCCTCTAAAATTTATTGCACTTCTTTTATTCATCAGTTAACGTCTCATTGCCCATCCATGGTGAAAAATGTGAGCTGCATGTGTGTATTGCTGAGGAGGAAAGAAAAAAAAAGAGAAGGCAATGCAATAACGCCCAGTAATGGTGGATGCCCCGCCCCCATCCGTGGGGTTACCATAGCAAACGGCGTCTACGTCAGAATGGAAGAAACGCCGTCTATAAGTATTGGAGGGGCTGCCGCGGCGGCTCGCGAGCTCGGATGCGTGTCCTGGAGGAGTGACACGTGCGGAAGAGAGAAACCCCGACTAAACTACAGGGCACATCCAGGAGTGCTTGTATTTTTGAAGAATCTGTGTGTGCGTGTGTGTGTTTTTTTTAATTGTACATATTTTTAAGTGGAATTTTTTTTGTTGTTTTCAATTTTTACTTGAACTGGGAAGATTTTAAGTCTCTGGCAAACATGGGAAGAGGAGTGAGTATTCATTTTCTTCTTTTAAATCTGCCCAGACAGGCGCTTGGACGCTCTGTTTTTTGGGGGGATAAAAGTTGTAACAGTTCAAACAAGTGGCTTGCTAAACCCTTCTTGTCACAAGTCACAGGGGGTGGAATCACATGTGTGCCTCCTCTGCGTCTCAGAATTACCAATGTGAGAAAGTAGCGTTTCGCACTTCCGCGTTTTAACCCCAGAATACAAGACCTCCTGTAATGTATTCCAGCATGGCAGAGAAAATGAGTCCCTCAAAAGAAGTTTCCATCGCTCACAGAGATGCTTCTCAGCTCTCTCACACGGCTCGGTGTCCGGTTACGCAACGGGATGTTTTCAAACGCTGCCTTCGCATTGACCAAGTTATAACTTTGTAACGGCACTTATGTTTTTTCCCCTGTTACAACATATCCAACTGCGGAGATAAGACGCGCTTGAACGGAAGTACAACCGCGTGAAAAGACAGCGGAGGGTTATTTCATTGGCCGCGAGGGTGTTTTAAGTCTAATTTTGAGTCGAAAAGTAAGCGAGAAAATAGAGCCCTTGGCACGCACGCAGTCCTGTGACTTTTGTTAAAGCGTGATCCATATAAGAGGCTTTCCACCATTGATCTCCCTTTGAGGGAAAAACACACTTGAAACGAACAAACTTGGTGCAAATCTCCCATTCTGTTGTCTTTTTATTAGTATTATTATTTTTTCAATACTTTGTTCAGACGCCTTTGCATATTTGCCACTGTGGGAGGGATATGTCAAAAGGTCCAACCCATTTTCTTCTCGTTGGGAGAATAGGACCAGTGTGACCAACTCTCTTAGGGGTGTAGTGGAAGGTAATGGGAGTCTAAACTGTGTATCCTCACCCTTTTATTTGAAATAGAGACTATTCACTGCAAGCCATGACTGAAATAAGTGTGGCTGATGCAAATTAAGAGGATGCATTGCTGCAAATAGTGTCAAACCAATGCAAAATGCTTAAACATAGTGTGTTTTAATGAGTGAAAACATAAGTGATTTTTGTTTGTACTGGTGGTGGTTCGGGTTACAGCCCAGCCATGTTTTTGGATATCAGGCTTGGGTATTAAAGCCAGTAGGAGATTTTGTGTAGGCTTATATGGATCTCTCCAATATCTGTTTTTCTCTCTCTGCCTTATTCCCCTCGCATTGGACTTGATGGCTGCTCTTTTTTTCCCCCAAAATACTTGATCCACTTTTCCTCATTATTACCATTATCCGCTGAGAAACATGCACATATGACATTCCTCTGTGGGAATAGTGAGGCGATAATGTCCAAATAAGAATAACTTAAACCCTAACCTGTCACTTTACCAGATTTACCACTAGCCTTAATTTTCTTTTCTGCCCCAGGGTTATTTTACAGGCATAAACAACTTATTTGCCATATAATTGACTTGTATGGAATGATACTGAACCCTATTGTATGCAATATGAGCAGGCTTACCACGCCCTGCCATGCTGCGCAATAAAAACACTCATTACTGATTCAGCCTTCAAGAGATGGAGCGATAGCGGGACGGATAGATGGAGCGATGCAGTGAGATGCCCAAAAAAAAAAAAAAACAGAAATCTGGCGGGAGATGTGAAGCGGAATCGCTCATTCAAGTCTTCCTCCTTTCTTTTTTTCCCTGACGCTCATTTACAGTTCTCATTCTCCTCTCTCTCTCTCTCTCTCTCTCTCTCTCTCTCTCTTTGCTGGTGTCTTGGCTGCTGGTGTTTTTTTTCCCTTCTCTTCCCCATATGTGATGAGAGCCATGCCCTGCCCCCATCTCACATCTCACATCCCACCTCTCCATCTCCCCTCCTCTTCTTTTGCACTCCAGTCTTCTCCAGTGCATCCACTTTTGGCACAGACAGATAGCTAGACTTGGACGAGGTAATTGCCGTTACACTGCCTTCCTGGAGCGAGATGAGGGGGAGCAGAGGACAATAAGATGTTTTTCATGAATAGGGTGGAAAGGAA
>OMLB01062403.1:0-36106 GCA_900302555.1 Myripristis jacobus
CGCCTCCCCTGTGTCTTGGCTTCACAGAACTGTAGCTCTCATGTTAGGAGGGCCGTGGTCACCTGCTTCTCAGCCGGCTGCTGTGGGCGCCATGGCAACCGGCCTGTCCGCTACTGCAAGCGTTGCCATGTCAACCACCACAGCAGTGAGGTGGGGGCTGCGGCGGAGACCCATCTGTATCAGACCTCACCCCCTCCCATCAACACCAGAGAGTGCGGGGCTGAGGAGCTGGTGTGCACCGTGGAGGCTGTTATAAGGTACATTCACGGTGTTTATATTGATACATCACAGCCGCAGCGAGGGCATGTGCCTGTGGTGATACAAAGCACATTTTTACATTCTGCCTTCTCCCACTGTGTATCTGCCCCTCTGTAACCATTATCCCTCTCATCTGCCCAGCCTGCTGAAAGAGGCAGAGATTCACGCCGAACAGCGTGAGTTTGAGCTGAACAGGCGTCGTCAGATGGGCCTGTCCGCCTCCCACCACTCTCTGGACAACATCGACTTTGACAACAAGGAGGATGACCAGCACGACCAGCGCCTCCTCAGTCAGTTTGGCATCTGGTTCCTGGTGCGTATTCACAGGCTGTTTCCGTGTCCGACAATTACAAGGAAGGGTGAGATAAGGATGTGTTGTGTACACGGCCGCTTATCACTGCTCTGCCGAATTAAACTGTATCTGGCTTTATTGGTTTTGCTCCTCTGACGCATCAGCCTGCCCTTTGCCCACATCTCCTCCTCCTCCTCCGCCCCCTGCAGGTGAGCCTGTGCACCCCCAATGAGAATACTCCCACAGAGAGCCTGGCTCGGCTAGTTAGCATGGTCTTCCAGTGGTTTCACTCCACCGCCTACATGATGGATGATGAGGTGGGCAGCCTGGTGGAGAAGCTCAAGCCTCAGTTTGTCACCAAGTGGTTGAAGACGGTGTGCGACGTGCGCTTCGATGTCATGGTCATGTGCCTGCTGCCCAAACCTGTGGAGTTTGCCAGGGTAAGGAGTCATTGCCGAATGAGCAGAGGGAAATATTGGACATGTACAGAGTGCTGGTTTGGTTAAGGGAAATAATTATGTGAAAATGCAGCTTTGTGTCTATTCAGAAAGACCAGATCCAATATTACGTGGCACAGAGCAATGCACATCAGTGCTCTTGTCTGTTTCAGATATCGTGTACGTTGACCTGTGAAGATGTTAGTTTGTGAAACATCGAGGAGTAAGGAATTTTATTTTAGGCAGGACACCATCCGTACTCCCTCTTGACTGTGTTTGATCTGACTTTGTCTGTGTGCACTTTTTTCCAGGTGGGGGGGTACTGGGACAAGTCATGCAGCACGGTGACCCAGCTAAAGGAGGGCTTGAACCGCATCCTGTGTCTGATACCCTACAACGTCATCAGCCAGCCTCTCTGGGAATGCTTCATGCCTGAGTGGCTGGAGGCCATCCGCACTGAGGTGCCCGACCACCAGCTGAAAGAGTTCCGGGAAGTGCTCAGGTGCTTTCACCTCTTCAAAGACAAAATGTTTACATGATGTACTTTGCTACAAGCACCTACGTTTTGCTAGAAGAAGTGATAGTGCATAACAATATTTCATGACTATGCCTGTGTCTATAGGTCGTTGCATATGAGCGGTAACTCGAGGAAAAAATGCAGCCTAAATCAGTTTAACACTGATAAAATAAAAAGGATATTTGTGATGCAGCTTGCATTTCTGGGCTAATTTTTGTTTAGTGGCTTCCTCTACTTAATTTCACTTAATTTTATCTTTACTTGGCATTTCCCATTTTTTCTCCTATGCACTGGCATTTTCCTTAAATCTAATAGTCTAAGTCTGGATTCTTTTTGTGATTCTTTTTCTCAACTCCACATTCCTTGTATGCAATGAGCATCATATATTGATATTGTAATATTTATCTCTTTTAATTGACCTCTGTGAGGCCAAATTGCTGCAAGTTTCTTTTAATTTTTACTCTTTGTTACTGAGTTCTGTCTCTCTTCTCCCTGCAGTAAGATGTTTGATATCGAATTGTGCCCTCTGCCCTTCTCCATGGAAGAGATGTTTGGCTTCATCAGTTGCAGATTCTCTGGTTACCCAGCGTCTGTGCAAGAGCAGGCTTTATTGTGGCTGCATGTGAGGGCACATAAACACACACACACGCACACGCACACACACATACACGCATGCCCGTATGTATGCATATGCCCAAGTGTCCGGTTCACATCCTGTGGTTCAGTCCCCAGTGTGTGTGATTTGAACAGGTTGTCACTGAGTGTGAGAGTCTGGGCAGGGGCCCTGCTGAATATGGATCTGGGTCACAGAATGAGACTGGGAGAGACAGGAGGGATTTTGCCTTTCATCCCATATGCACTCACAGCTTGCTGCCCTATATACATGGATCAGTTTCAACTTTCTTGTCACAACTGTGATCAAGAGATAGCAGTAATTCAATCTTAGTAAATAGGTCACATTCAAATCAGAAAAGAAGTTTTTTTTCTTACTTTTGCACCTCTTTATGTCTCCATGCCATATCTCAGTGGCTTGGGGTCCATTTTGTATATGAGTTGAATGTGTTTATAAGTCCTTATTACATGTTTAGTATGAGTTTTTGTTCATGTCTGTCTATATTTCTTCCTGTGATACTGTGAATCTGTGTGTCCTGCAGGTAATGTGTTTATCCTTGTGTGTGTGTGTGTTGTTTGGACCCAGGTGCTGTCAGAGCTGGACATTGTGGTGCCTCTTCAGCTGCTGATTGGGATGTTCTCTGATGGCGTGAACTCTGTGAAGGAGCTGGCCAATCAAAGGAAAGCCCGGGTGTCAGATCTGACTGGCAACACCGGGGCTCGTAGGGTGAGTGAGACAGCCGTGCCAGACCATCCAGCAGAGCGCTGTGCATATTAGCAACAGCACTTTGCCCGGTTCAGTGAGCCTCACAGATATGAGTTTTTAATGTTCACTTTTCGTCTCTCGTAGTTGAATCATATCAACAGAAAGCCAGGGCATATGGCATAGTCCCAGAAAACAAGGGTGGCCTCAATCGCACTGTGCTCAAAACATCACCTGAGTAGGTGGTGATGAATTCATGCACCTTGGAGTTGCTTTCTGTGTGTGGGCTCCACTTTTTATTTTTTATTTATTTATTTTTTTTTAGATGTTTTATGTTCTGTCCAGCACTTGTTTGGATTTGATGTGCGTATGTTTACTCTGCTTTGCATCTATTGTCTACCATTCACAGGGATGTGTGTTGCCATGGTAACTGCCAAAGTCTAAATATAGCTCCGTTAAGGGGCTTAATTGAACTTGACCAGCATGGATATTTATAATAAAATTAATTGCTCAGCAGCGGTGGACGGCTACACGCCATTAGACTGTCAGCATCAGAGGTTAAAAGACTGTCCAGGGCAAAATGCTTTGAGCTCAAACTGAAACAAACATATTTCACATTGTATAATAATGTGTTCTGTGCTGGTAGGTGAGTGTGGTCTCAGATCCAGGGCGCCGTGGACAACACAACACCTTGAGCCCGTTCCCGAGTCCATTCCGCAGCCCGTTCCGCAGCCCGCTGCGTTGCAGCCCCTTTAAAAACCTGGGGCACGCTGCTGGCCACTGTGCTCTGGATCTGGACTGTGACGATGACGACATGAACCTGGGCTGCTTCATCCTCATGTTTGACCTCATCCTCAAGCAGGTGACCACGCATCTGATGAAAAATTGCTAGCATGTAATCTTTGTATAATATTCCTATTGTGACTTAAAATCTATCTGTAGCACTCAATAGTGATTTTTTTTTACTTTGGTTTTTTTTTTATCTCATAATATTCTTACATCACTGTTATGGAGACTTAAGTGTGACAGTGCTATTAGTGTGCTATCCTTTTAATATGTATTTGGGGTGGTATAAAATAATACAACTCTGAATGCCACAGAAAAAGCCAAGGATGTACACCTAAGTGCTATATTCACAATATTCAGCAGGTTTTTTAAAGCCGGTTATCGTTCTTCCTCATTCATTTAGAGACAAACGACTCACAGTGAACAAAACACACAGGTGGGATGTAGAGATGTGTGTCGTGCTCCACTTTCTGTTCCCCCTGTGTTTTCATGGTTGTTTCCCCCATGGTCCCAGATGGAGCTCCAGGATGATGGTGTGATGCTGGGTCTAGACAGCAGCCTGGGCAAAGATATCGTGGGCATCATCAACAATGTATTCCAGGCTCCATGGGGGGGCTCACACACCTGCCAGAAGGATGAGAAAGCTCTGGAGTGCAGCCTATGCCAATCCAGCATCCTGTGCTACCAGCTGGGCTGTGAGCTGCTGGAGAGGCTGACCCCACGGGAAGAGATACGCCTGGTGGTGAGACACTGCACACGTCATCATGCGCCACATATAAATGGGACCTGTGCATAAAACATGTTAGCCTGCAAGACTGATGCCATTCGGTTCGCCTGTCCCAACCCACAATGCAATTAGAAAACACTTTTTTGTATCCGGCTTAGCCATCTTGTTGTAGACGATATCACTCCAGGAGGCTGGCAAGCTTTACAAAAGTGGTTTTGCTTTGTATGTGCAGGCAAGCGCTCACAAACAGATCACTCTAAATTTGCATCTGAATGTGGCTGATGGCTAATGGTTGAATGTTGCTGACAGTGTATTAGTGATCATGTGAAGAGGGGAACTTGCAATCTCTCCCCTAGGAGCCCACTGACAGCTTGGAGGAAACCTTGCTTTTGCCTCAGCCAGATTACTCCCAGGGGCCCGAGAACGCAACTGAGGAAGGAGACAACC
Organism: Myripristis jacobus; assembly: GCA_900302555.1. Taxonomy (NCBI): domain Eukaryota; kingdom Metazoa; phylum Chordata; class Actinopteri; order Holocentriformes; family Holocentridae; genus Myripristis; species Myripristis jacobus. The sequence goes on from OMLB01062403.1 coordinate 4,780, forward strand.
CAAGTGGCGTAAACACTGACAACCCCAGTAACCACTCTCCCGATAACCCACGTGGGTATATATGATGTCGCTCAAATGAAATGTCAAGGTTGACGTTAACCTCTTCAAGTCCTGTGGGTGGATTTGTCGTTGCTGCAGTGCCAAGTTTTGTTCAAACCCACACTTTATTTTAAATTCTTGTGGAGATGCCAAGGTTTCCAAAGACACCAAATATACCCTGCTGAAGTACAAGGAAATGTGTATAAAATAAAGCACAAGGCATCAAGATATTTTCTATTTTATGTAATGGAGCAGTTACAAAATAATGGTACCTTTGGACTTTATATTTCACTCAATATTAATGTGACCAAAAACAGCAGATACATAACATGCATGTGACACTGTTGTACAATATGGATAAAATATTTTTTCCAACTTTGAAGGCACTTAAGCGAAAAAGCATTGGAAAGTCAGCGCTGAATGTGCTGATCAGAACAAATTCTGATTGCATGAATATCAATAATCTCACGCACTGACGTATGTCATGTATAGGATGTTTCATATTTGAATACATCATTATTATGCTCTTCATTGCTACAGAAATCTCACAGTTCCAATCAGCCTCCACCTCCTATTGGTTTTGAAGACTGGTGTTCTATTTTAACGCCAAAAAAAAAAAAAAAGAAAGAAAAGAAAAGAAAGAAAAACTTGAAAGAAGACTAGAGATGTTTTTTTCTTGTTTGAGGATTTTTTTTTCTCACATGAAAGCCTTGTTCCTTCCAGCGATGAAGAATAACTCTGATAAGAAGTTCTCCTACCAGCAGCTGCCAGTGTCTTTGAAGCTTATTTACACAATTCTGCAGGTACTTGTTCTGAATATCTGAATGTTTAAACTGAGATACAAATAGACTGGAGGCATTCAATAGCATTTCCCTTTTTATGTGTAGTTTACTTAAATCTAAATATGATATATGTTATATTTGTACTGTATGCGGCAGTGATCACTGATGTCCTGGGCACTATTTAGGAAATGTCCAAGTTTGAGGAGCCTGACATCTTGTTCAACATGCTGAACTGTCTGAAGATCCTGTGCCTCCATGGGGAGTGTCTGTACCTCGCCCGTAAAGATCATCCCCAGTTCCTGGCCTACATCCAGGAGAAGATGCTCATCCCAAGGTGTGTGCACCAGAAGTCACTTTGATCATTTTGATGGAAATATCCCCCAGCGACAGTTGCATTTCAATCAGCCACTCGACGGCTGCCTCTGAACTGTCAAGACTGTGGCTTGTTTGTGTGCTCCTGTGCGTGTGTGTGTCTAATTTGATGTTTGTGTTTCAGCCTGTGGTCCATGTTGAAGTCAGAGTTTTGCCAGCTGGCCTCGCTGGCTGTGCCTCAGCTCCTCCATGCCCTCTCTCTCTCCCACGGGGCGGACATCTTCTGGAACCTTATCGACACAAACTTCAACAGCAAGGACTGGAAGATACGATTCGAAGCGGGTGAGAGACAAAATAGTAGTCTTGGTCTGATATGTGTGACGCCGGATATTTGATATATCTGATTTCTGCAGCTGCATTCAGCCTGCACAGGTTACCATGACGAAGTGTTGCCTCACACATAGGTAGATACACTGAATGAGACTCATTTTACCTTGATCAGAGACATTAAATTGCATGTTATGTCAAGTGTGGTTGTAGTTGAAACGTCAGAGGAAGACCCCAGTTTGCTTGTATAATCTCCTCCATAAACCACTGCCTACCCACGTCTCCCCCTTGTGTTGTCATGGTTACCATGCGGCTCATACAGGCGGCAAAGAGGAATTGCTGGATTAATAAGGTTTTCTCGCCCTGTGATTGGCAGAGAGGAGCTGTATGACCTTGAGACAGAGCTAAAGGACAGGTCCTCTGACTGACTGTATGGATATAGGGAAACAGAGGAGTACAGAGCAGATGTAAACAGAAGCTTTGGATGCTGAACTAATCATGCATAATGCTCTGACAGTGTAAACTTATCATCCTTTTACATTTATAAACACCCTAGAAAATGGCGGTATGAGTAGTGACTCATTACATTACAAACCATTCAGCCAGTGGCCAAGTGAAAAGATGTGTCATGATGACAACTTGCGATGCACTGGGGCAACATCATCAATGTAAGCGCTGATAATGTAATCATGGCGCTGCATCAGGTGCGTTGAAACACATAGTCACACATTTACTTGTGCAGGAAAATGAAGCTAAAAAAAGATAGTTATGTTGTAAGGCTGTTCTGTGACCGACAGGCAATCTGGCTGTGACTGCCCTGGTTTGAATCTCTCTGCTACCACACTGACACCTAGTGGCAACACTGAGTGCTATCCACCAGCACAAAATGGATGATTTTTTTTCAGTTGCTACTTTAGGAATGAAACTATCCATTTGTTTTCATTTAAGTAATTTAAATTGGTGGCTCACTGTGTAGAACGTGTACTGTGTACTACTGATGCTAACTTAGCTACAGCAGCCTGGGTTCAAAATCAGTCCAGGATTTGCTGCATGTCATCCCGTATCTCCACCCTTTCCTGTCTTTCCTGTCTTTCTCCACTGTGTTTCTGTCTAATAAAGCAGAAATACCTCAAAAAATCTTCCAAAAAAATGTCCTGAAATGGAACCTATTATTGTAAGCAACAACAAGGTTGTTATCTTTTTAGAAATCATTTTGTCCATTTTATGTCTCACCACCATGGAGCATGGAACAAAATGTCATGTCTTCATGGTGGGATCTTTGCGTGCCTGTCTGTGTATGCACACACTCTTTTGAACACAATTCTGAAAGCTCTTGTCATTTAGTTTAAATGAATACCACCAGTGTGTTATGCAAAAGCAAGCATGGTAACATAATTGCTATTTATTATATTGACCTACTTAATTAATGACCTCATTAGTATAACGTTAGATATTATTTATCATGCTGATTATAGAGGGACATTAGGCAGCTCAAGTGCCTGTTGTTTGTACGGTTTGGGTTGTCTGTGGCGCTGAGATGTTGCCCTGTTTTGTCATGGAAACTCTCAGTGGAGAAGGTGGCAGTGCTGTGTCGGTTCCTGGACATCGGATCCGTGACGAAAAACCACTTGCTGAAGTATTCCCTGGCCCACGCCTTCTGCTGCTTCCTCGCCTCTGTGGAGGACGTCAACCCAGCCGTGGCCACCCGTGCCAGACTGCTGCTAGACACCATCAAGAGGCCGGCCTTACAGGTGACCTGCCCACACAGCAAGACATCACAGAGTTTAAACTTCAAGACTCTTCTATTGTTGGTTTGTTTAGAAGAATGGTAAAAGGCAAATTCTTTAAACGATCTATTTTAGGCAATGTAAACAGTGTTTTATAGCTGTGTCTGTTTGGGTATCTGCATATATTCATCCCCTATTGTATGTGTGTGTGTGTGTGTGTGTGTGTGTGTGTGTGTGTGTGTGTACACTGTTACGTAGGGCTTGTGCCTGTGTCTGGATTTCCAGTTTGACACAGTGGTGAGGGATCGACCCATCATCTTGAGCAAACTTTTGCTGCTGCACTTCCTGAAGAAAGAGGTTCCCGCCCTTAGCTGGGAGTTCTTTGTCAACCGCTTTGAAACGTTATCTCTGGAGGCCCAGCTACACCTGGACTGCAACAAGGAGTTCCCTTTCCCTACTAGTACGTAAAATAGCTGTGTGTCCCCATTTAGACAGTCTATACCCAAGCTAGTATGTCTACACTACATATTTCTATGACATAGTTCCCTGTAACCTACTTAGAAAAACCAGGCCAATGTAATGTTTGTTGTAAATATTGCATCACAGCATCACCGTGCAATAAATTAAGTTCATAACCATTCTTTTGTCAGCTATTACAGCCGTACGCACCAATGTAGCCAACCTCAGTGATGCAGCAATGTGGAAAATACGACGGGCCCGTTTCGCCAGGAATCGGCAGAAGAGCGTGCGTTCCCTCCGCGACAGCGTGAAGGGCCCGTCGGAGTCTAAGCGGGCGTTCTCACTGCCTGAGTCACTGAGCAACCGGCTTCGTGAGTAGCACAGCTGAGCCAGTCTCTCTCTGTTCACCAGTCTGAGTCTGAATGCGTGTCTGTTTGATGCAGACCTAGGTCAAATTGTGTTTGTACAAACTTTAAAGACTGCCACTTCAAGTATTACGTTGGAGGGATGTGACACATAGGACAATACAGAGAGTGCCACAGAACTGAGAATACACAGAATGTATTTGAAAGTTAATTTAGTATCTGTTTCTATAAAAGAGACCATTCTGACACTATCTGAATTGTCCTGATATGGTAGACATTGCTCATTTTGTATTCCTTACAGGTAAAACTGAAGGCTAGGCTTTATTCGCAAATGCTATTTGACCAAAGTCTGGTCCCATTTTTCCTAATGTTTCTCTCCTCACTCATTTGCATCTCTTGTTCCTGCTCAGTAACTTTTGTTTCAAGTCAGTGTCTAAATACTGCTTTGTTTGACAAGTATGGGCTCCTTATCATGTCTTTCATTTTCTCATTGACTGTGCACAGAAGGCTGTCTGAGTTTCTGGGAGATGCTGCTACTGTTGGCTTCAAACATAATGTGGTTGTTGAGCAGCTGTGTTTGGCTATTTGTGATTTGTCCAAATGATTTAATGAAAGCCCTAGATCTTTATAGCACTTGGCATCCACATTGTTTTGGGGCCATGTGGTATGGTTTTTGTGAATAGTACAAGCGTGTGTATGTTTGTGTATTTGTGTATGTGTGTGTGTGTGTGTGTGTGTTTGTTGGATTGCTGGGAAGCTCAGACATGTGTCCTGTGCTGTCTCCCCTGAGCATTCTCCTAAATTGTGTTCTTCATATGTGGTTTTTAGCTCTAAGACTTACGAGGCAAGAGCACTCTGCCCCGACTCTGGGAGATATGATAGAGAAAGTCCTGCCAGGTAAATAACGATCCAAATCTGAAACATGTCATTCTGCACAATCACATGATATTGGAAGAAAAACATATGTATGACCACGAGAAAAGAAAAAAAATGGGCAAAAATATGGAAAAGCAATGTATGCTCAATGGCGACATTCATTGTTTTTTCATAAGAAGCAAGCCTAATGCTGAAACAAAGGCTAACTCTGGAAAGAGCGAAAAGCAACACTCTTGCTAAGAGTGAGCTTGTCATGTTTTCTGTTTACCCCTCTCACATATTCCATAAACATGTTGCAGTGATGTCCATGTACAATGCATGATGATATGTCCACCTCTCTAGATAGTGAGAAGTGGATCAAATGAGTTGACACCCGTCATGTCTTGACCCCCCCTCCCCTGCTCCTGCACCCCTCCCTCTTGCTGTCCTCTCCCCTGTCTGCAGCACGCTTCCTCCCAGCCTTTAACCCTGACGCTTCAGCCCCTCTCCTAGGCCAGACCCCATCTCCTGAGGATGACTCAGTTGTCAGAGACCTGCTTCCTGAGAATGCTGGGATAGACCACCAGACGGTTCACCAGCTGATCATGGTGCTCATGAAATTCATGGCCAAAGACCAGAGTAGCGCCGAGGCCGACATTGGAAGTGCCAAAGCTTTCAACACTGTGAAGCGACACCTGTATGTGCTGCTGGGCTACGACCAACAAGAGGGCTGCTTCATGATCGCCCCTCAGAAGATGCGTACCTCCACCTGCTTTAATGCCTTCATCGCTGGAATCGCACAAGTGACTAACTTATAAGCCCTTATTTAACACCACCCTGTTTGGCATTCTGTGTTTATTGTAAGAGCTTTAATTGTATGTTTAATGGTATGCTGTGATGATTATTACAACATGCACTATGCGTGTTAATGAATTTTAATGCTGTTTTTTTGCAGGTGATGGACTACAATATTGGTCTAGGGAAGCAGTTGCTCCCCCTGGTGGTCCAGGTGTTGAAGTATTGCACTTGTCCTCAGCTGAGACATTATTTCCAGCAGCCGCCCCGTTGCTCGCTTTGGGCCTTGAGGCCACACATAAGACAGATGTGGCTCAAAGCCCTGCTCGTCATCCTCTATAAGGTACTCTATGTATCATCACATGGTATAATGCACAGTAGGGAGTCGTCGCATGGGGTGTTGTTCACTCAGTCTCCGATATTTTATGATATCTGAGTTGCTCTGAGATTAACACATTAAGATTATATTTTTCTATTCTCTACAGTATCCTTACAGGGACATGGATGGGAGTAAAATCGTCATCCACTTGATCCACATCACTATTAACACACTGAATGCCCAGTATCACAGCTGTCGCCCCCATGCCACTGCGGGACCCCTCTACAGCGACAACTCCAACATGAGCCGCTACAGTGAGAAGGAAAAAGGTAATTAACTAACCCTGTTTACCTTAACATGAGTAGATTCTGAAACAATTTGCTGAATAGGTTTTAATGATGTAAAAATTCATGCATGAATGCCAAGGATTGTGCATAAACATGGTTGGCAGCCTCCTGGAGTTATGGCATGGTAACATGAGACGATGATGTGGAGCGTGTTATTAAGACATTTGCTTGCAAGACAGTTGCTTATGGGAAAATACACAGTTTTGTTTCTAATATGGATTTATCGCATTTCAGAACTCAACTCATTAACATTTTGAACACACTGTAATATAGCACAATTTTGTATTGCATCGCATCATATTGTATTGAGCTGTAAGCTATCGTAGCTAGCTATATTGTATTATAAGCTATTGTACTATATTGTATTGTATCATTTTGTATCACATCATATGGTATTATCAAAGTATTAATACAATTTTGAGTGCCACATCTGACATATTTAGGATAACACAATTTTTTTACTTAAATGTAATACTGATTTTCATGTATATTTTTCATTCTATCTAGAGGAGGACAGTGTGTTTGATGAGTCAGATATCCATGACACACCCACTGGTGCTGCTAACAAAGAGTCACAGACCTTCTTTGCCCGTCTCAAGCGGATTGGTGGGAGCAAGTCTGTGAAGTACCAGCCCGTCGAGCTGAACGCCAAGAAAAGTAAGATGTATGACCTCATTGAGTCAACTCGAGCGTAGTATTTCAGTTTGGTGATTTAATCTTTTTTGATGCAACATATTTTTCAGGTGATATTGAATTGTCTGAGTACCGTGAAGCCAGTGCCCTTCAGGACAGCATCCTGCACTGTGTGAGGGAGGAGAGCACAAGGAAGAAGCGGCTACAGGCCATGCACAAGCAGAAGTCTCTGGACATTTCCAACACAGACTCCATCCTCTTCAATCTCGATGAACACCGACGCAAGTCCTGCATTGACCGCTGTGACCTGCAGGCGCCCCCTGCCCCCCCGTCCTCTGCCACGTCCCACGGCAGATATCAAGGCAAAGGCTCGTCCAATGGCTCTTCGGTGCGGGTGGGGGGCAGTGATCCTCAAGACCGACGTGGCTCTCGAGGTGGACATTCCGACATTTCCAAACCTGTCATCCCAGAGGTTCGCCTCAGCTGCATGGAGACCTTTGAGGACAAGCTGGACCAGAGCTCCTTGGGAGGATCAGCTCAGGACAAGGACGACCCAGATCTCATTGACTTGTCCTCCGATTGCACCTCCATTCCAGAGAAACATTCGCTGCTCTCCATGTCCGACAGTGACTCCCTGGTGTTTGAACCGCTGCCTCCTCTGAGGATAGTGGAGAGCGATGAGGAATTCGACCTCAGTGCCATCATCGGCTCCAGGCTCAACGGGGGTAGCAAGATCCCTGCTTCCCCTGCTAGCAGCAACACCTTGCGACTGTCTCCTGTGGTGCAGGTGAGTGTGGAGGATTGCTCTAGCAAAACAGAAACCCCAGACCTTTCAGTAGGAGAGGGAAGCTCAGAGCAACCATTTATGGACAAGAGGCCGAACCGAGTGACCCCCAGCACCTCCTTGGAGCTTCCTGACCGTCCAGAATATGTCTGTCACGAAAGCCCCATGACCTTGAAACAGAAGCGAGACCTGCTGAGGAAGACACCACACGTCCCAGACACCTCACTGGATGACATGTCTGTGACCTCTGAGGAGCTGAAGGCCGGGGTGGCACTTGGGACAAGCCCCTCTGGTAGAACTATCTTCTTAGACATCCCGGAGGACACAGCGGAGCCTTTCTCCTCACCAGAAAAACACAGCAACGACGATGAAGACGATGGTGACGATGAAGACGATGACGACATTGGTGATGAAGGGGACAGTGACCCTAAACCTGACAATGACGACGACAATGACGAGGCAGAGTTCAAAATCCAGATTGTTCCCCGACAACGCAAGCAGAGGAAAATAGCTGTCAGTGCCATCCAGAGGGAATACCTCGATATCTCTTTTAACACTCTGGACAAGCTGGCTGGTGAGCAGACGACAGAAACCGGTAAGAAAGCAGGGGTGACAGGAACCTGTGTCCAGACCCTTGAAATGTTTTAGGGTTTAGGGATCTTTTTTTCTTTTTTTTTTTTTATGAGCCCACCGTGACCAGCTTTACTGTCTTACCTGTGTGCTGTCCATGTGCTCTGTAGTTTGTCTCAGAGTTATATTTATTTCAAAGGTATGTCTAAGATTTGAGGAGGCTAACCCAGTACTATTTAAAACTATAGACATCACAGCTTTCTATAAATATAACTTCAAGGGCTGAAGCTGCACTAAATTTAAATAAACCTCTTCCTTTCTTTTCACATAAATATGCACTGACAAATGTGAAAGCTACCTCAAATCTTTAAATGACTCACAAATACAGATGTGTGGTGTCTTGTGGAGATTTCTATGTATGTCTTCACTTCTACCTTCATATAAATACTTCAACAGAGAGCACTTTAGGTTTTTTTTTACAGCACACATCAAAAGCAGTGACAATATATGCAACGAACTAAATTAATGAAAGTAGCCGGGCAGGCATAATTAAGATTGTTACCCCAAAACTGAACACATTTCACGAGATTGTGTTAAATTGCAAGCTATGATATGCTCAGTTGTATAGAAATCTAAAATATAAACAAAATTTTACACCACACACCCTTATTAAATTAGCACTAAATAGGTTATAATATCCTAACTCTGTCCTGATGGTAGAGTTGTATGCAACGTTATTTACTGGTGCTACATTATATTTCTACTGTAAGATCTGCATTTGAACAGCAGCTGCATGTCTACACTCCATGCGGTTTTTCACTGGCATAAGATGGCACACATGCCCTGCCCATCATTCACCCGTATTGCCTTGCAGATCACAAAGTTCTGTCTACCTTGGAAAAGCCACGAGAATCTGCCTCAGCTCCCACCCTCGAAGCTGCTATGCCCGAAACGAGCCACCGCTCTTCAGTATCAAGTAGGATCCAAGTGCTTTGCTTTTCAGTCTCGTGTAACTTCACTAAAAGGGACTGTGGTGATAGTTCAGTGTTACTCAGGGTCTCGACACTGCACAATGTTTTAAAATTACATGCTCACTGTCTCATGTTTTGCACATCATTTTCTTTATGTCCAACAGAAAATTCATATCCTGTGCTTTTAAGTAACTTTTCACTAAGTAGCAGATTTCATCAAGTAGTGGACAGCATGAAATAAACGCAAATTATGTTATTATTAACCCTATCCCCCATCCTGTTCCATAAGTTATTGATAAAACTGATACAATTGCTAACTAGGAACCCTGAAAGAATGCTTAACTCATGTTTGACCTATTCATTTACAAATAAAATTCATGCTAAGTATTGTTATCATGGCATACTTCATCAAAAGCACTGAGCGAAATGCTTGAATTGAATGAAGCTTTTCTTTGCAGTATGACAGAATTTTTTTTTTTCCATGTCTTTTTTTTTCATGTGCGTGTCTTCACTTTACCTCTGTGTAAAACCACACACACTGAAGTAGTTGATATAGCAGGGATGAGCTAGACAGGCACTTCAACCCGCGTGGTTTTCTTTGTGTCTGACCTTTAGCTCAGTACCGTCAGGTGAAGCGAGGCTCTCTGGGAGCCCTGACCATGAGCCAGCTAATGAAGAGACAGCTGGAGCACCAGTCCAGCGCACCTCACAACATCAGCACCTGGGAGACAGGTCAGTCACTGCAGCAGACTCTGATAAGTGGATCTGACTGAAAGCCTGTCTTTATTTCACTGCTGTTGCTCTCTTGTTTTTAGGCCCCACTAAGACCAGTCTCCTCTCTGCACCAAGCACAGTCAGCATGTTTGTCCCTGCGCCTGAGGAGTTCATTGACGAGCAGCCTACCACCATGTCTGACAGGTGAATGAGTCAACCATCTGCAGCCACTGTTAAAACAAGTCTACTTAATGCTGATGGACGCAGCTTGAAACAGGATGATGCATTTCTGTGTGATGCACCAGGTGCCGTGACTGTGGGGCTGTGCTGGAGGAATATGATGAAGAGACTCTGGGCCTGGCAGTGGTGGTTCTCTCCATGTTCATCCACCTCAGCCCTGACTTGGCCGCTCCGATGCTTCTCGACATCATGCAGTCTGTGGGCAGGTACAGCAGCTCCAGCGACTGTCTCTGCAATCTACATCCACACAGTACTTAACTGTTAAATGAAGTTTCATAACTCGCTGCTCGAATTCATGCATAATTCATGCCTGAGTTTAATCCAGTGCTTTAAATTCTTTCAGGTTGGCATCTAGTGCCAATTTTCCTGGACAAGCTGAGAGGTATGAGACATCAAAGCCATTACACCAGTGTGCTCGGATACATACTGTGTTAGAGATGAGTTTAATGTTTGATGTAAAGTGTGACTACCAGTGTAACACAGCTATTTTCCATATGCTGTTTTGCAGTATGTTGATCCCAGGGAATGCAGCAGGTGTAGCCAAGCAGTTCCTCCGCTGTATGTTTCATCAGTTGGCCCCCAATGGCATCTTACCCCAGCTTTTTCAGAGTAACATCAAAGGTTTGCTCATACCACTTGCTACCATTGTGGTATTCCTGTAGCACTGCTGTAGGGATCTGTGCTACAGGGATCTGTACTATTTCTCAGGTGCTCAAACATGTGTGTGCTGTATATTGACCTTGTTATACTTAATTTTTTTTATATACAGACATATAGAAGATATTCTGCAGTATAATTTTTCATGTAGAGTAATTGCATGCTATGTTAATGTTTTACTGTATTTGTATTGTGTCTTTGTAATAATGTCACTTTACGATTGCTACAGTTCATTTTCATATGGGTAAAGCCACTATGTAGATTCCCAGCGGTCATGCTGTAGCTTACCCGTTTCCTTTTCCCTCATTCTTTTCCCAGATGGAAGTTTCCTAAGAACACTTGCATCTGCACTGATAGACTTCAATGAACTGAGCTCTGTTGCTGCCCTCAACATGCTGCTTGAAGTGAGATTTTGCCTTGTATTTTTCTCCTAGATGTAAGTGGAGTAACATGACCAGCAGGAGGAGCTCTTGTCAAAGCAGAATCCTTCATAGTTCTAGCTGAGCATACACTGCATAAGTCTATCTGAAATAACAAATCATCTGGGCGCTCAAGAAAATCTGCCCTACTCTGCCCCACTATCCTAGTTTGTTCATCTTAATAAAACGAATCAATACCGTAGATAAAACATGATCGATTATTGTGTCCATCAGACCAGTCATGTGTGCTTTTGAGCCTTCAAAACCACTAGCATCAAGTGTTGTCTAAATGAGCGTTGTGATTGATCTGTAGCGAACGATCAGCTAAATGGATATCCCTGGATATAGAATTTCATTATGTAACCCTGTTATCGTTTATGCCTCTGTGCCCTCCAGGGTCTGAACAACAAGAAGAGTCTACCGGCAGGGGGCACTATGCTGCACTGCCTCGACAACATCGCCACCTTCATGGAGGCTCTCCCAATGGATTCCCCCAGCAACCTGTGGACCACAATTTGCAACCAGTTCCAGACCTTTCTCACAAAATTACCCTCTGTGCTTCCTTTAAAGGTAGACAGCAACTCCACCAAGCAGTTAGTCATGCTTTGATATGAGCGATGTGATTATGTTGCATGCAAAGGGTCTCTTTAGCGTGTCTTTGTCGACTTTGGCGGTACTGACAGTCTTAAAGGGGTCATTGACTTGACTGGGCTGCTTTGAAACTTGTAGGTCAGATGTGTGAAGTATATTCAGTGAGCCTCTGTAGACACAACAAAACACAAAGTGCAGCTCTTTGGTTATGTGCCATGTACAAAATCTGTTTTTGTTCCCCTCCATTTGGTAGTTTGGATATTTCAACTCGCCCTTTGTTATTTGTGCATTGACAGTGTCCCATGGATTCCAGTTTGCGGATCATTATTTGTCTACTGAAAATCCCCACCACAAATGCCACCCGGGTAAGACGACAGCAGAGATTTTACAGCTTTGTTGTTGCCAGTCCATCCCTGACCTTGAACGTCTGACCCTTTCTCCTACACACTATTTTTCAGAGCCTGCTGGAGCCTTTCTCCAAGCTGCTGAGCTTCATCATCCAGTACGGCATGTTCAGTCTCTCCTACCTGGTAGAACTATGTGGCCTGTGTTACAAAGCCTTCAACAAGGTATTGTTAACTGTGTAGAACATCCACATTTTTATTTACAGCTACTACCACCAGGAATAATGATGATAATAATAATAGTGATAGTGCAGATATGTTTACATGTGTGAAAAAGCAAGTTGGTATCCCGTGGTAATACTCTTGAGAAAGTGAAAATGCACTGTTATAAATGTTAAATCCTATCCACAGGCCTCTCCATCTTCACTCTTTTGGTGCTGCTCCCAGTTTGCTGACTCCCCAGCCAGCCAGAAATGTGGCCATGTGTCACAGATGATTAAGTAGGCAATCAGCCAGTATTGATTAACATGATTAGTTGTGGTGCTGGGGCCGAGGATGTATGGTGTGTTTCTGAGAAGCTGTCTCAGGCAGAGATGGAGCCAGGGCTGTCTGCGCTGTTAGGCCAGATGGATCCTCAGTGCTCCACCACTGTCATCGCTGCATGCTTTATGTCTCCTGCAGTATTGATTTTCTACACCCTGTTTAATTCCTCACCGTATAATATCCGCTTTTCAAAACTCGGAGTCAGTGTGAGCAATTGCTTTTGGAATCTGTCCTGTGCAGTTGTTTTCTGGTGAGGCGAGGTTTCAGGGAAGCACAGAAAGGCTTTTAGACCTGTTCAGTTGTCTTTAGAGGGCAGATTTTAAGGACAGAGAGTCAGGTTTTTTAGGGCCACGAAAGTTTGTGAAGTCATGCTCTGCTTGTCACAGCTGCATTGCCCCACAGCGACTGCTATTGGGTCCTCTGGCTTAAAGGACAGCCTATGATTTGCTATTTACCAAGGTCATGCTCCATTAACTTTTAATCACAAGAGTTGTTGTGTACAGGTATGCATGCATTACGAAGCGGCACAATGAGAAATGTCAACAGCAACTCTGCATTGTGCTGGAGCAGAGGAGCATGTGCCTAAGCTTAACGTAAGCAAACATAACTGCATAGAGAAAGAGAGAGGCAAAGTGGAAGCTAGAAGATGACAGTGTGGTTTGTAAACAGGCAGCTGGGCTTTGTGTGGAAGGGATGAACAAAGAGAGCAGCCTGTCCTCAGGGAGGGAGAAGGCAGCCTGACAGCCTCATCTGAGCTGCCTGGGACTCTGGGAGGAGAGATCTGGACTGGCCTAAATCTACTCCTCAGCTCCACTATTCTCTGTCTATTCTCTCCCTCCCTCACTCCCTCCCTCCCTGCCTCTTTCTGCCTGTCCTTCCCCCTCTATTCAGGCTACAGAGTTTATGCTCTGCTCACAGCATGAGTAAGGAGAGTGATAATAGAAAAAGGCGGTCTTGCTGCATCAGTACATTTACTCCACTCTCTTTCCCCTTGCATCCAGGAGAGAGATAAGTTCTACATGTCCCGCATTGTGGTGCTAGAGCTTCTGCAGGCTCTCAAGTTCAAGTCTTCTCTGCCAGACACAAACTTGTTACTGCTGGTCCAGGTAGAAATCCTGTTGTTATGCACTTCAGTCTAAATGAGCCAAGTGTCCCTCAGTGCAGATTACAGTGTCTCGTCCTAAATGCAGTGCTGTGGATCTTGTCAGTTTGTTTGTGCAGATATTGGTACACGGCTAGCAGAATCCACCATCATCCAGAAGCACATGATCGCAACGCTGCCGGGGGTAAGACTTTAGTCGCTCTGTGTTAGAATCGTATTAGAATCAGTCTCATAAAACAGCAGGCGATAGAGATACCCCGCTGTGAAACTGTTTTGTTTTCAACAGTGCACAACAGCAGCGATGGAATGCATGAGGCAATACATAAGCGAGCTGCTGGACTTCATTGCAGATATGCACACGCTAACCAAACTGAAAGTAAGTCTTGCCTCTCATGCAAATACCACCAACTATTGTTGCAAGTTGTCATTTACTCAGACCTTCAAACTCTCGCCTTAGTCTTTTGTTCACGGCTCATCGGCATTTCTTTCTCTTACGCCTAACCCCACCCTATTATTTAGAGCCACATGAAGGCTTGCTGTCAGCCGCTGCACGAAGACACCTTCGGGGGGAATCTCAAAGTGGGCTTGGCACAAGTCGCTGCCATGGAAATCAGCAAAGGCAATCACCGTGATAACAAAGCTGTGGTCCGTTATCTTCCATGGCTTTATCATCCTCCCTCCACCATGCAACAAGGGTAAGAATTACATCACTCATGCAGAGTTCTTTAATGAGCTGGTGATCATGGTAATTTTTTTTTTATGTTAAAACATCTTTAAATTATCAGTCATTCATCAATCAACAGTAAAATTAACAATCTATGTAATGTAATTAACTAGTGGTAGTATGTTGTTTACATACTACCACTGTCAAAATATGTCAAATGTCAAAATGGTCAAAATAGTATGTGTGCTTATTTGTAAAACTGAGTTCCCGCTGTGTTCTCTGTGCAGGCCAAAGGAGTTCATCGAGTGTGTGTCCCACATCCGTCAGCTCTCCTGGCTTCTTTTGGGGTCTCTGACTCACTGTGCCCTGCATCAGGGCTCCACGTCCTGCATGCCCATCCCCCTCGATGCTGGTTCCCACATCGCGGACCACCTGATTGTCATCCTTATTGGCTTCCCAGAACAGTCCAAGGTCTGGTAGAAACAAAGCTCTCCCAGTGATCCTATTTAGGTTTTGTATATTTGGTCTGTAACCACTTCACTGGCCTTGTCTGCTCTGGTCTTGATCTCTGTCCTCAGACGTCGGTGCTGCACATGTGCTCCCTGTTCCACGCCTTCATGTTTTCCCAGCTGTGGACCATCTATTGTGAGCAGGCAGCAGCTGCTCCGGCTTTGCAAAACCAGAACCAGACAGAATTTTCCTCCAGTGCCATCCTCACTGGCCTGGAGTTCTGGAGCCGGGTTACACCCAGCATCCTGCAGCTCATGGCCCACAACAAAGTGGTGAGTGTCCTACCTACTTCCTTTCAAGCACTGAGCTCAAATTAGCTAAGGTAAAACAGAGGCCTGAGAATCTTGGCAGGTAGTTCATGTGTGAAATTTGAACTGAAGGATTCTGCTCTTGTGATAGATTGCCACCTTTTTTTTACTATTCAGCTGTGTACATTGTGAAGTACCAAAGGAAAAAAACAAAACATCTAAACAATGGTCTCTTCTGTGAATCAGAGCACCATGGACTTTTGTTTTTCCTTAGATATGTATTTCCTACCTAAGAGTACCTTCTTAGTTTTGTCTTGGGCACACAAGACTTCTCCTGTTCTGGAAAAAAAATCAGTATGTTGAAATAAATCAAAACTTTAATTCCTGTATTTTCTCTCAGATGGTAGAGATGGTGTGTCTTCATGTCATTAGTCTGATGGAAGCCCTACAGGAGTGCAACTCAACCATCTTTGTCAAGGTGAGTAATAACTCCCGCATTTCTTCTTTATGTATAATGTTTCATTTGATCACCTTGTAACAAGTACACCTTCTTATGTTCACTTTTCCCATTAGCTAATTCCTATGTGGCTACCCATGATTCAGTCCAACCTCAAGGTAAGGAATGGTTTTTTTTTCAGTACAGACACAGATTAATATTGTTCAGGTAAATGTGATCTTTTCCGGTGATTCAAAGCTAAAGCAATGTGCTTTGACATTCCTCTTCATTCCTTAAATAACCCTCTTTTCCCTGTGGTGGGTCCAGCATCTGTCTGCGGGGCTGCAGCTGCGTCTCCAGGCCATCCAGAACAGGGTGAACCACCAGTGTCTGCAGGGCCAGGCCCCGGGAGCCTTTCCGTTCGCCCTGCGCAAATGGCTGCAGTGCACCCAGTTTAAGATGGCTCAGGTGGAGATCCAGTCATCTGAGGCTGCATCGCAGTTTTACCCCATGTGACTTCTTCTGTGGTCAGCTCTGGGGTCGTCCAGGGACAAGTCCTCCTCAGGACCAGAATGCACCTGATCTGGTTGATCTGGTCTTTCACCAAAAAGGACTCCTCCATAAACCAAGACTGGCTGTCTGGGATTCACTTGGACTGAAGCATCTTGAGCACCTTTTGTATTATACTAGTATATGTACAGTACAGTAAATCAATGCTGTCTTAAAGTGCTATCTTTGGAACTGGTAATAAAATCTTTGGTAGGCTTGTGGGGGATAATTGTATCAGGTGCCTAATTGTTGTATTCAAGATCTGAGAAGTCAGTAGATGATTGAGAAAATTTCTTTAGACCCATGTTAGTAAAAAAGAGGGTCTGAAATCAAATGCTTGTCAAAAGTTAGATATGCTCACTCTGTGACATTCATATTCTTTCACTTTTTAAGTTGCTTGGTTGCAAGCTGAATAATAAAAGTATGAGTTTTCTAAATGTTTGGACATGCTGTCATTTCATCTTTGCAAAGTGCTGACTGATTCAAAATTCAACTTTGAGATTCACTGTGCTTAATGTGCACTGACAGATTTGGAAAAAGGCCAGTGGACCATTACACAGATGGAAGACCAGTAAAACTAGCTTGGCTGGTTGTTTTTGGAGTAGAAACTGAACCCCAGGTGTCCAGAAAAATGACATGACAGGTATTACCCTCCTCCTGTCTGAGATTCTTGTCAGACTCCATCAGTCATGCTGCCTCTGCCCATCAGAGCTCAGATCAATCAGGGGCCAATCTGAGTTGCAGCGGCAGCTTCATAACTCAATAAGGCGGAGCCAGACAAAGGAGGTAAACAAGACTATTTCGGCAGTGCCCCTTCCCCTCCCCCTCAAGAGGAGAGCCCCCCTTCTTTGGCAGCAGTGAAAGATTGGCCCTCGCATATACCAAGCAAACACAATTACCTTTGGCCTAATGTGGTTTGTTGTGATTAAGCATTGTTGTGAGGTTTAACCACATTACAACGTAGCTCTTGTCTGGGAATAACAGATGACATGACAGCAGGGCTGCAAAGCTGAATAGCACATTAATCTTTGTTTTGATTTTCAGTGCTGCAAGGATTTCATTATCAAGCTTTAAGACGAATTAGATCAGATACATAAATGTATTCTGTGTGAAGAAATTAGTTTATGGTCAAAATATAAGGGAGATTTATGTGTACACATGTAACAGTAGCCTTGTTAGGAGGCATGTGCAAAATGAGTCACTGGCTTAAGATGCTGTCTAATGTTATCACACAATGTGACTAGTGAACACACACACACACACACACACACACACACACACACACACACACACACACACACACACACACACACACACACACGCATACACAGCATCCCTGGTGACCCCAAGCTAGCTGAATCAGGCTACAGTGCCCCTTCTCATCAACCTCTAGCCGTGGCTCATCAAAGAGCTCCACTTCTGCTGTGAGCCTGTGTGTGTGTTAGTGTGCATTAAAGTGATGGTAGGTGCAGGTGTGTTTGTGTGCCTATGTGCATGGCTGCATGTGTATGTGTGTGTGTGTATGTGTGTTTGCGTGTGTGTGTTTGCGTGTGTGTGTGTGTGTGTATGTGTGTGTGTAATCAAGTCCCCCAGCACTGGGGTTGCATCTGTCAGCCACCGCCACCGTTGTGATCGTTTGAACTCGCAGCCCTTTCTAAAGAACCTCTCTCATTAGTGGCAGCTTATGTAATCAGTGTCCCACAGGTATCCAGCACTTTCCCCGCCCCTGCCTGCCTGCCTGCTGCCTCCTGGAGGACCATATGGGAGCGCTGACCTGATGAGCAGGCAGCTGGAGATACTGAGGGTAATTAACACTGACCAAAGGCCTCTCAGGCAGAGAGGGTGTGAGTGGGTCCTCAAAGATTGTGAAGGTCAGCTTTGAAAGGATTGTGAGAGCACGCACTCATACACATCATGCACACACACACACACACACACATTTATGTAAGCTCACACATACACAGTTTATCACCAGGTATGTACATAGGTGGCAGTCCTCGGTGAAAGAAGAGGTTTTAAAGTGGTGGTCTCACACAGCACTGCAGAAGGGCACGATTTTGTTCAGATGCAGCTGAATTTGAAGGATTTCAGGAATCGGTGTATCCGTTGTCCTTTTTACTCCGTTGAAATACCTTCTCGGAGCCTCAGAAAGCTTGTTGAGATAGTGAAGATCCCAGGCCCTGTCGCCTAGCGCTGTCACATTGCTTTTATTACAGTGCAATCCACAGCGCCCTAGCTGGACAATGCATGAATGTTTAAATTGCTCAGAGTGTCCATTGGCATTACCGTCAACTGGCACATCTAAAGCAGGGAAGGCAAAGTACTCTATAGTCTCTCATTCACATTATAATTCATTCACATTCCTCTCTGGTGCTCTTCTGCTCTCACTACATGACTTAGCCTCGACAACACATATCTCTCTCCCTTCCTCGTGTCACATTTTACCTAAATGTATAATGTGCAAATTCATGGAGAAATGGGGCAGCTGCATTCCTAATGCTTTATTCTGAGACCTCTATCATAGAAGTGTTTCTCCGATTTAAGCAAGCGTCATGCAGTTTTCTTTCAAAATCCAGATTTTGTCAAGCCAGGGCATAATCATTCACACAAAGCCAGGTTGTTTGTGACATTTTTATCGATTGAGCCAGGAGCTAGCACAATATGTGACCCAGAAGTTTTCCTGTTTGCATCATTAAGCCCCACGGAGGGGGAATGCGCTTGATAATCGCAGTTCATTAAAGATGCACTGTGTGAGACAGACTGAGAACATGTCCTCCGCTGTGGGGGGCCCAGGAGACATGGCCAGCACAGCTCTGCCCAAGACATACACGGCACCGCGCGTCACAGTGCAGACAGGATGGGCACATGCTAAATATAACAGCCGCACTTTTATCACCTTCCCCATAATGGACAGGTCTGTCGGCCATTGCGTAACAACAGACTTTTATGTGCATTGCCTTTCAACACAATAGACTGTAACTGTGTCATTATGTACAGTTTTATTTACAACTGAAAAACTCAGCAATGAAATCAACTTATGCACATCTTTCTATCTGTTTGGTATAATGCATAAATTGTGTATTTACTATTGATTGCCATATATACATTAATGGCTTGCTCCATCAACATGACAACATTGACATAATTCTAATTGGTAGCACATTGTTTAATTTTTTACTATGTATAAACAGATGCTCTGTTACACTGTACATATAATTAACAGTCCAGAAGGCAGATATTTAAATATCAATATTTACATTCATGCATCCATCATTTCTCTCATATGGGTACATTGTAGGGTATACTGTTTGCTAATACCTGTGCATGTTTCGATGCAAGTGTGTGTTTCCAAAATTCAACAGTTTATCTATACTTAACTGACAGCCACAGAGTACAGCCCACTCACACAGGGAACACTCATCTGCATGCACACTCACAGGCGCACAGGCAACACACACGCACGACCACACACAACCACACACATACACAGATTTAATGTCAAAAGCAGTGCAGCATTGAGTGATGCTCCAATTCAGCTCAGTTGTGTTTTTTCGAGGGGGATGTGGAGGATGCCTGTGACAGCACTGAGTCACACACGTCCCTGTTGAGGCCATCCTCTGTGCAATCTGATCTCTGGCTATTGGCTAAAGCTCCTGTCTCTCACCAGTCACAAGGTCAGCTCTGGGCTCATATCCCCTGTTTCTATAGTGATGGGCTAAGCCCTTCTTGACAGATGGAAAAACGAAGATTGTCAAATCCAAACAATACACGGCTTAAGGCATCTAGCTAACCCCAAGCCTCTGAACCAATGAGATTTAACAAAATAAATACTGATAGCATGTTTATCTCGTAGGGGGGGTTTGTACCTAGATATTAAATTGATAAATTCTAAATGGGGATTATTATAATGCAGCACAGACATAATATTTGGAAAACACACATTCACATAGCACATTACAGAGATCCCTGACTTTGCTGAAGTCTCAGGGAAGCAGAGAAAGGCATATCAAACAGCCAGAGACAAAACAACTGATACCAAAACTCTTCGCCGAGCAAGCGTGTTTTCTGCATCAGTGTCTCAACAAACTGACAGTGGGCTTAAAGCATTGGAGCATCACAAATGAATTATATGGTTTATGAATAATTCACTTTAAAAAAAAAAAAAACAGACCTATCAAGAAATAAAATGAATTCATCAGTCAAGATGTGAATGACTAACAGGACAGTTTCTTTTAAGTAGAAAAATAATGTCAAAGATAGATAAGTAAATAAATACAGCAAATAAATAGATGGATGAATGAATATATATTACATTGAGCCTAAGTCCTCAGTGGCTATGCTGGGATGGTAAGTAACCATAATGTCCTATATTGACGTTGATCCTCTCTCGCTTTTTTTTTTTTTTTTTTTAGTTAATAATATGGAATTCTTTAAATTGCATAGTCAGATGAATCCACGTCTCTTAGCCAGGACCAACAGTAAAATCATGCCTCTCACAAAGCATCTGCCTCAAAAATGGAAAACAAAAGATGGACAGTGTGAGGAATATAAAAATGTTGCATTCTCCGTAAAAACTGCATGCACATTATTTATTTTTGTGTGTGATGGGCTGTCCTGTTTAATTGCCCATGGGGCCGCAGGGCTGCTGTATTGTCTGTTGTTCCATTGCAGATGTCAACAGTGTGTGAGGTCTGGATCTGCAGCAGACTGGCAGACAGTCCCTCTCCAGCCAGCAGCCAACCAGCCTGTCAGCAACACTTGCTGTTACTAAGAGCATAATGTTCAGCCTGCTGTGCCACTTTTAACACCATGGGGGTTTGTAGATCTTTCTCTCCTTCCTTTCTCACTTGATTTTTCCTTCCAACTTTAAAAGCCCTTCTCCCGCTGAACGGTGTCTTCAGTCCGGGCAACATGCCGAGAGAGGAGGAAAGGTGTACTCATTTTGAAAATTCTGGGTGGAAACCCCGTCGCATTCTGGGTGAGAAGGGATCGTCGTGTTCGGGGTTAAGGTGAAAGACGCTAACGGTGATGTCACTTCCTGTGTCTGTCAGCGGACAGTCTATACCACAGTGTTGTTAGTACCAATGGCCTTCTTGTTACGGATGCTCATGGCGTATTCCCCGCGACTTGTTCCATTCTCTTCCTTTCGCAGTGGTTTCCTGTAAACAAGCATTTTTATAAAGTGAGATTAACTTTCTTGACAGGAGAGATTTGGTGCTGTGTTTACCCTCAGCTGACAGCCGTGCCATTACACAGAGTTAGACTGTTAACCTTTAGGGTGATTTGATTTCTCTGGCTGGTCTGAGAGAATACGCTGGTCTCAGCTATCCTTTCTAATAAGCTCAATGTTAAAAGGTCACTTTGCTCTCAGATCTGTGCAGGGAGACACGGGGGGAAGATACATTGCAACACCGGGAATAAGGCAATAACATAGACTGCTTGGTAAATGAAATCTTCCCTGTAAGTGATGACTATGTGTGTGGATGTCAAAACAGCTTGGGAATTACATCAATACATTGCCTCATGTGAAAATCCCTCTCAACATCAGTTGCCTTGTAATACTCTTCCCCCTCTGTGAGTACTTTCTGGTGCAAAAAAAGCTGCAACACATGATCCTCTTGCTGTTATTGGTCTGTGAAGAGTAGTATCATTCAATGCAGCCCCTTTCATGCACCCCTCAGTGCTTTTGTGGTTATTATATTTGTCCAGTGTACTGTGGCTTCTGCACCGACCCCCTCAGCTGCTCTCCTCAGCTCGGGCTTATGTAACTCAGAGACAGATCTGAATACAGTTAGTACAGTCATTGTCCCACTCAACACTGTACAGTGCCTTCGCTGGCACAGAGGACCCTTAAGCTACATCTTAGCTCAGTGTCTCCTTCCCTCTCCTCTGAAAGCCCCGGCTGGCCAGTCCAACTTGACGGACAGTCATTCCCAGTCCAGTCCAGCACAGTCCAGCCCTTCCCGGGCACCATATAAGGAGGAAATCCTCACAGGTTGGCTTGATCTCACACATGACACTCTGAGTGCTTAAAGGAGACCCTCGGCAGGCTTAACGTTTACACTTGAATGGGTGTCGAACACCAAACACCAAACTGCAAAATCAGTAAAAAAAAACCCCAAAAACTGCGAATAAGAGGAATTTGCTCCTTTTGTTTAAACAGATGGTTGGCAATGATTTATATTTTATTGTCATTTTCATGAACGCTTTGTGCTATGATGAGTCTGCATATGTAACAGCATATTGGTGGCATTTTCTGATGGTGATTTTTGCAGACGAATTAGTCACTCATCCTGCTGTCCGAATAACACAGTGTTGAAATGTTTCATATTATTCGCAGTCAGTTATTTGTATGGAAGTTTCACATTATGATATGTAAATACTCATAGGTGTATATCTATATCTACATCTATATATCTATCTATATCTATCTATATGTCTTTCGATCAGCCCTGCCATAATGTCTACCTTTTAAGAAAGTTTATAATGTTCAGTTTTTGTTGGCATTGTGGAGAAGGTGTAAATATAATTCTATGTTTATTATTGAGGTTGTAGTTTGCAGAGGTGTTGTACTGTTATATTGAGAGGTGTTTCTAATTTTTTGTCCTCCATATTTATACACATGAGGGGGACAGAATAGTAGTATTGTGCGAATGCTGACTTTTTTTTTTTTTTTAGTTTACACAGATATTGACTGATTCTGAAACTTGAAAATGAAAATGAAATCGTCATATACAGTGTTTAATTTTGGTTATGTGAAACATCTACAAAGTCTATATTATATTTTTTGTAGCTTTTCCCCACAATATCGATGAGATCAGTGTCTAACTCTCTCCAACATGAGCATGAATAACTGTGCCCTGAAATAAACCAGGTATCAAAACCACTCAAAAGACCCTGAGCTGCACTGTTTTTTTTTTGTTTTTTTTTGAAAGGCGGGGGAGGTCTGAATTAATGGGTCAAGAGCAAAGTTGTAAACAAAATGTGAGGGAATGACTAAGGCTTCCTCTGGGAATCTTTCACCTGTTGGGGTTGAATCGCACAGGCCAGATGCTGCTGCTTTGTCCCAGTGGGACTTGGGGAAGCCTGGGAACAGAAACCATCCAGCCCCAGGGTGGAAACACATCCCGCTGCAGGGAAGATGATTGGTCGATGTAGCCGCAGCTAGGGGAGTTGGGATATACCAAAGTTTTCTCTAAGGGACTGGGTTTATTGTTTACAGCGAGCCAAGGAATTCTCCTCTTCTGTGAAAAAGAGTGGCAGTCAAAAGGGTCAATATTCACTCAGTGTTATGAAACTTTCCCATGGTTCACTAATGGGTTCGAACTTCTAAATATTTTGGACAAGTCAGTGTTTGCTATGTTATGTTTTATATGGCTGTTGTTTGGCAGTGGTGCTCCGTGGAATGCTGGAAGGAATGTTTCAGCCCTGGTCACTTCTTAATAAGGTCTAATTTCTGGTTAGACTGACCATGTCGCCTCGGGCCGCCGCACAAGGCAGTGCATTTGGGCCTCAGACCGACCTCTACACAGGCCTTCAATAATAGATGCCATGCTGTTGACACCTGGCAGGTGGCTACACAGCACTTCACAGGTTAGATGAATATTTCATATCAAAGCTGTGCAATCACAGCACACATTCCTGTTTGAAGTTTGGGGAATGCATCATGATGAAATTGGGACATGTGTTGAGCTGTTTACAATTACTCCAGCCATCTGGAAATTAGAGTAACATGCTATGGTTCAAAGAAAAAGCATTCAAAAACAGACTATAAAAATCCTGTGTTGCTGGTCACCTGTTTTAACAGTGCCGTTATGGTAATTGGGAAGATAAAAACAGAGTAGATGAATAATGTATAAGCAAATATTGGATTTTAAACCGTTTTGCTTTACAAAAGCATTTTATTTTCATTGCATGTGTTGCTGAATATATTTGATACATTGCCCTTGGACAGAGTCAGTTGTAATGTGTCATCCGTCTTTGGACGAGAATCCCAGAGTGCTAAGCGACTGGGAAAAGCATCTCGCTACATTAGTCAGTTGTGCTGAGTTTTGTTTGTTTTGGCGTCCTGGATGGCTGACAGCCTGGACTGCAGCATCATGCCTTTTGATTTGAATGGCACAGCAACACTGAAACACAGCGTGTGTCTGAATCCTCTTCTCCATGCTTGCACACACCAGCTTCCCTGGTGTTGTAGACTCCACTGAATAGAATTGTGTGGAATAGTTTTTTTTTTCTAACCCCTTTGCCTCTGACAGATGACTGGCAGACAAAGATTATAAAAAATAACAAAAGGCCAGGAGGGCTGGGACCTGCAGAGCTAGCTGCTCTGCTGTCTGTGGTGCTCAGGCCTTGGCCCTTGGCCAACTGATTTTCATTGGGAAAGCCCTGAGCACTGAGGGGCTGGAAGGGCTATATATAACTGGCTCTGTTTTTCTCTCTGACAAACCCTCTCTCGCATTGTTATTGGCTAAGACACCCAATTACTGCCTTTCCCTGCTTTGGTAGACAACATTTTATCAGTGTTGTTCTCCCTTTGTCTCAGGAACGATGGATGATTAGAGCATCCATGACAAATTTGAAAGGAGTATATTTTTTCTCCACATTTCTTTCTTGGGCTGCTTTTCTATTGGCTGGAGACTAATGAATGTCTAATGAGGCCAGTCTGGCTGGACATGTGTATTTTCCCCTTCTCAGTCGGAGTGGAGGGCAGCTTGGCGTGGCACAAAGTCTGCAGTCTAGAGCCCACAGAGCTTCAGGACACGACCCGCTTGCATGTATAAAAGATGTGGCCTGCGACTGAATGACTGCGCAAATTAATTCATAAATAATGACTTGGGTTTGGGGCTAGAGCCCATATTGCAACAACACTTTCCTACCACTGCTGCATTAAAAAAGGTGCCCCTTGGCTACACAGGGGGCTGGAGAATTGCCATAATGAATTCCTGAGCCAACAACCCATTACTTCCGCTGCCTGACTTTGCCTATTTGTTGTTTGAAGAAAGGAGAAATAGAATTCTACTGAGGAGAGCCATATCTGGTGTGCGCTGTTTACATAGTTTCATAAATATGATAAAATATAAAACAACACATAATGTAAACACATAAAATATACAACAGAAATATTTTAATAGTTTTGCACATATATCTATGGCTATTCTCATCTGGGTTTGTGACATTGTTTATGCTACATTTTCTGCAGTGTGTAAATATGCCAGGATGATGCATGTTTGTATATATGTGTGTGTGTGCATATATGTGTTTGTGTGCATGAGTGGTTATGTGGGTGGGTGCACACAAGTACACTCTGCGTGCCTCTCTGTGCACGTGCAGAGCCTCGCACAGTGCGGATGTGTGTGTTTGCTAAATGTCTGCAAACATGAACGTGTATGTCAGGGTGCATGTGTGACACGGTGCTGCCTGAATGTCACGCAGGGAATTGGGTCTTGGTTGTGCTGCAGGCTAAAACCCCACACAGCCTTTTTCTCTAATAAGCCAATCCAAATGGGGAAGCAGTTGCTACAGAAGAGCCTTGGGATTCCTCTGCTAGCCCTTTGCCTTCACTCACACATTCATCCAGCTGCCATTTCTAAGAAGCTTTGGACAATTGTGCAATTTAAAAAATAAGCACAATATTGTTAAGTGGGATCGTCGTGCGGCTCCATAAATTAGAGTGTAGTATGTTTCTGCATGACTCAGTGCAGTGGCTCTTCCTCAGTGACATTTACAGCCCATTCCATTACCTAACCTCTGACCTTAGTGTGACCCAGCAGGGTTATAACAGGGTCATTGTAGCCTTCACGTGTACGCACGGCAGGAGAAATAGCAGTTTCCCATGGGTCAAATCACAAATGATGAGTAATCTGCCCGTATTAGTTTGTCATGCACAATTACTTACAATGCTAATATGCTGCTTGCAAGTCAAAGACTGTCAGGGAAGTATACTCTCGGTCGATGCAGGAGAATACAGTGTAACTGAGAAAGCACATGAGCAAAAATGAGAGAACAGGCAACAGAATTTCAATAGTGACATCCAACCTCTTGATTGCCTTGTAGCAGATGATGATGGCTGAGAGGAGGAAGACAACTGAGGCACAGCTCACTGTTCCAAGCACTATAATCTCCATCTCCATCCACCAGGGCCTCAACAAGGGCACTATGGGCTTTGCCACTGTGAGAGAGAGGGAGAGAGAGAGAGAGAGAGAGAGAGAGAAAGAGAGAGAGAGAAAGCAAGAGAGAGAGGGGAAAGGGGTAGGGGGAAGGGGAGAGAAGAGACAGAAAGGGAAAGAGAGAAATGTAGAGGATGAAGAGAAAAGAATGAATTTAAATTACAAAACAAATTTGCATTTTCAAAAATCAGCTAACATGATTATGTTAGAACGCTAAGCACTTTAGCCTAGACACAGACTGAGACGCGGACTGATCCTTCATCCTTCTGAGACATCCCAGTCTAGTCCGGTCTTTTCTGTGATGGCAGGCCAGCCGGCCCCCATATTCAACCGTGACGGGCCAGTGTTTCAATGAGAAATGTATTGATTGGCTGTATGTTATAGGCGGAGAGTGACATGGACTGGAGTGAGTGATTTTCTTCCCTGCTCTCTGAGTAGGGGAGTAGCTGTGTCCTCGCCTGGTCTGTAGGTCTTAGGTTCAACACATCAGAGATATCCAACCCGACACCATGAATCATTTAAGGTCCCGTCAGCCTTCCTTACACCAGCACTCCTTGTCCACACCAATTATACTTGCAGGAACCTCCTGCTCTTTCCACATTAGATCTGTAGTGTAAGACCACTTACTAGGAAAGTTGTATAACATTATGTGCATCAGCAACTTACTGTCTGTAGATCAGAACTTCCTCTCCTCTCCTTCTATGGATTTTTCCTCTGTGTGTGCATCTATATAACTATGTATGCATGTATGTTTCTCTTGGTTGAATCCTTCTCCTTCCTCTTCACCTCCTCCACCACTCCCTACCTGCCCCTCCATCAGCCTGGAACGCTCTCCTGTAGGAATATTCTGCTGCGTTCCAGTTTTATTGTACGCACAATGATGAAAAGCTCAGAGCTCCTGCGTTTAGTGCTGTTGTGTTGTGAATGAGAAGGAGAGTTTTACACTATGGCAACAAATACCCCTTAGTAATGCTGTAGACTATCTTCCAACACAGCAGATTTCCACTAAGCAAATGACAAGGCACGGCTCTCCCCGGCACAGCACACCACGTCATAAGTCACTATGAATCTAAAAGCTCCTCTCAGCCAAACTTCCATTTTAATCCTGCGTTTTGTCAACGGCTGTAGGATTTAATTCAGTCAGTGGTAAGGATCTACTTCATTGTGATAAAGCTCACTCCTTTGAAGGGACTTCTGCACCATTTTTAGCACATAGATTTTTACTTTAGAGTGCCAATTTCTCTCATTTTTTAAACTTTTTGCCCATAGATAAGGTCTCAGTCATTGTCCCAGTTTTTCATGCCAGCTATGCATATTCATTGTATTTTTAAAGAGTAGTTTAAAGCTAAATTTAAATTTAAGCTAACAGTTGTGCAAACTGCGCTGGTAAAGGAATATTACAATAATGATGTGCCTCCGTATTTTAATTGGGAAATCATGATATCGGCCAATTATTCAAGCTGCTTCCACGCTCTGCAGACTTTTTCCTGTAAACTACAAAAAAAAAAAGAATAAAAATGATCATGCTTATCATATTTATCATAACATAATGCTGTTTACTGAGGCATCAAAGCCTGTGGAAGCTGCGCCCACTAATGAGTTCCAGTCATGCGTTGGCCATAATTGGCCATTCAAACCCCCACCTTACGAGTGCAGTCAGATGGTCCTGGCAGCATTTATGCAGGGACCTTGACAACAATCATAGCGGGGTCTATAACTCTCGATTCATAGGTAGCTCACATGGTGAGTCAGGGAAAAAGGGACGACCAACTAAATTGACAAGACAGAGAAAAATCATTGAAACTGATTGATTGAGACCTTTCCTCCTCCTCTTTCCTCTGCGAAGACTTTAGTGATGAAGCACTGCTCCTGACTCATAATATTAAGGGCTCTAGGTGAGTGATTCTAAAGATTCATAGTAAAGGCTTAGAACGGCTGCATCATCAGCAACGGCTGTCCCATATTTCAGAGCACTGCTCATTAAGATGCTTGCAACCACATATAAATCATATTAACTTTCAGCAAGCAGATTGACAAAAAAGATTAGGCAGTCAATGGATTTACCATTTCTGGAGTGGGATGAAAAAGAGAGTGTGGAGGGAAAACTGTGCCGCAACAGGCACCATATCCATGCAGACACACACACACACACACACACACACACATACACACACGCACACATATATTCAGGGACACACACGCGCACTCACACACGCAACCACACACGCTTCCTTACTGCCGCCGGCTCGACTTCAAAACGAAGCTGGAACTACTGGGTCTGTTCATTAGCTCCTTATCGCTATCAAACTAAAGCTAATTTAATTAACTCATCTGCGTTTTAATCAGGGGTCCTCCGGGGGAAACCCTACCACTGAACCACTGAGCTTGGCAGCCCAGCAGGCATGGATTTCACAGGCAGCTGGGTACTCCCCGAGGTCAGACCCAGCATAAATTAGTCCTGTGTTCAGCTGTCAACATCCTGCCAGCTCTGTGACACACACACACACACACACACACACACACACACAAACAGATGCACACGTGCATAAATGTGCATACACTCACACACTCAAACAGTCATCTCAGGGATTTGATGTTACATTTTTCCCTCTATTCTCAAATGGAAACACTTCAGTTTCTTCAGACTAGCCAGTTGCTCAGCACCTGTGTCTGGTTAGGAATGGGACTCCATGAGACAACTGTGGGCAAAACAGATGACAGTGAGACAGCTGAGACACAGTTTGCAGTGAGACAGGTGTGAGACCTGGAGGTGTGAGCTGGGAGTCTTACCTGTGGTCCACAGTAGCCGCGGGGGAGGCGGTGGAGGTGGTGGAGGAGGAAGGGGAGGGTAGCTTCTACAGTGGCATGCCAGCTGGCACTGTTCGCTAACTTTCTCCGCCACAGTCTGTGAGCACGACCTCTGGAGTTCTCCCTTATGGTGAGACAGAAAGACAGAGCAAAAGAGTGAGAGAATGATCCAGACACTGGAATGTTTGAAGCACTGTTCTTCAACACACACTGAGAAATAGCATCAGCGCAGTATCGTGCATCATAAATGGGAATGCCTCGGCCGACAGCAGCCTCTTAGTTAGTAGTATTGAGTGCAGTAAATATCACTGCTCCACTGTTGTTGTCACAGGAGCTGCTGTGTATAGACATGCAGAATAGTATCATGTCTATGGCTGCAGTCCGCTCCCTGTAAGAAACCACCCACCAACAGAGTGGGCAGCAGGCTGCCCCGAGGAGTGTGCGTGGGTGGACTTGGAAACTCAAGCAGATCACATTACACATGAACCCTGGCAACACTGCGTGCGTGTGAACAACGGCTCACCACTATCTGTAGGCAGCAGCACGGGGCAGAGGTTAGAATACTCATCCCTAACATATGCCTGCTGCAGGGATCCTGGTGGGATAACTGTGTATTGTTATCACAGAAACACAGTGGGCTACTCCATGTTTTCACCACAATAGAACTGAGTGTGTACGAGTGTTTGCACACAGCGAGGCTATATTTTGCATGCTTTATTGGAAACTCACTTCACATGCATGTGTCACTATTAAGTTAAGACAGGTGTATCTGCATGGTCACCCCATTCACTGGTGCAGAAACGCGCAGTTTATGAGCAAACAAGGTATTGTAGCCTATATTAATTTACGTAAATAATAAAGTTTAGTTGTCAATGCTCATCAGCCGCACCAGTCCATCCCCACTGTCCAACAGTAAATCAAACTCCAATTACACTTGTATAACATCTTCTCATGCGTAAAATGACAAGTGGCGCGCCTGAACGTGATCCTTACCTGGCATGAGAGTAAAAACAGTGAGAGAAGGCAATGACCGAAGAAAAAAGGCCAAAAACTTAAAGTAAATGGCATTAGATCTTGGACCAGCATTCCTCTTGCGCTGTTCTCGAAGACACTAGGCAGCGTTTCCAACAAATGAATGCAGTATACATAGGATTGGACTGTTTGGGAAATAACCATCCACCCTGTCCAGTTCAGCGGCGGTATCTGTGACAGGCGTCTCCAGAAATAGTTTATGCCACAATCATTTAACTCTTGAAATCCCGTTGTCGATAGCATAGGACAAGCGAGACGGTGGAATGAGCTGCAAATCTCGATAATTCATATCTCGAAAGTAGTTTTTTATTGGCACTCAGATAGCGACCTGAATCACGCCGCTACTCCGTGCAATCTGAGGGCGGTAGATGGCCCGTACCTCACATCCCTCCTCGGCAGCAAACATGAGTGCAAATGGGCCACTCAAGCCATCGAAGTTGAAGAAAAATGAAGACAGAGATCCTCAGGAATATCGTGCGATAGGATTCCTCACAATAGCATCACACATCTCCTCAACTTATCTAGGCTAAATAATGTATGGGCGAGTCCGGAGGGCAGAGCCGAGGGTTAAACTGATGCATCCCCCTCTGTGCCAAAATACAGCGGGCTGTTTTATACAGGAGCATCACCACCGCGCACTTGATGCAGCGCTCACATCAGCTCATCCTGACAGCGTGCTTACAATCCCCCACCGATCTCAAATTCTTCCCAAAGTCCCAAACACGGGGAAGGGATGGGGTTTGCAATGCGTCGGGGAAACGTCAACTGGTCAACTGGGCTTTTTAAGTGCTCAGAGCTGAAAGTAGCCCACAGTGCACGGAGGCGAGTCTGTAAGGATGACGCTTAATAGACCGAATTAAAGTCGAGTAAAGAGAGAGAGAGAGAGAGAGAGAGAGAGAGAGAGAGAGAGAGAGAGAGAGAGAGAGAAAAGACAGAGAGACTGAGTAGGTGGACTATGCAAGGAAGTTGTCTGATTTTTCTTTTTTGCAACTGTGAGACGTCTGTATCTTGTCTTT